>JAGGAT010000365.1:0-35432 GCA_017657195.1 Termitomyces sp. T70a
GGGTGGTCGGGCTTCAACCTGGTTCCCTTGTGTGTGGACGCTCAGTGAGGTGCGGGTCCATATTGTCCATGTCTTTTTCGAGCACTACTATGGTTTGGCGGGGGTGATACGTTTACTAATTTGGCCAAGTGGCGGATGTGATGCGTCCACAAAGTAAGAGCGCTAATTGTTCTCGAGCACAAGATCGTGATGATAAAGGCGCGTGATGCGCAAATGATTCAGGGTATGAGTCCTGAACAAGAGATTGTTGTTATTGTCTTGCGAGAAATTATTGTTTGAGAAATGTACAGTTCGATCAGCATATTCAGAGAGACAATATCGCAGGGATTATACCGGTTGAACGTAAGCGCCTTCCAAATGACACTGGTGTTCAGACTCAGGAGAGAACAAGGCAGGCAAGATAGGGGCTTTGAAATGCGCCCAGCATAAAGTTTTATGCGAATTCGACAAATTCACCCACCACCTTTGCTCAATACGGCACATACATAACATATATCTCACGACAAACAAGATAGGTGGGTGGCCGGTATCTTATGCTTAGTTGATTGGAGTACCGACGTCTTGTGTCCGTGTCACTTGACAAGTTTTTGATAAGTGGAAGAATGTGGGTATCAGCCTGATTTACCCCTGAAAATCTGTGGGTCCAGAAGAGCACACTGGGGCAAGAGCTCGAATGTCGACTCAGATTCGTGGTTACCATGTATTGGGCGCCAAATCGTCCGATCTTCAATCACACAACTAAAATAACTAAATATATCAAGGTGCTGGATTGAAACGACCATCCCAGGCAGAACGCAGGCAGAGTAATAAATGACCGATGTATACCCCAATCCTAATACAATCACCTAAACGAAGACTGATAAATATGGATAATATTATAGAGTTGGTGTGGTGCTGCCCGGTAGACTGTGAGTACAAATTCGTTTGAGAAATTGTTAGCAACTTACATCATAATGATTAGGTCTTTGCCGTCGCACGAGTGCTTAAGCTACGACGCAGTATGATTGCTGATCGCCGTTGGGGTCGTGTTCTTGGTTGATGGGCTGGAAATCAGCGGGGTTGGAAGAGACATTGAGGGCGACGAAAGAATCCATTGAGGTGAGCTGGTGTTGGTGTAGGTCTGTATGATCCTGGAGACTTCGGACTCTGGTGAGGAGCTCTTTATACGGTGAAGTGAGCCTGATTGTAAGGGACGAGTGATAGTGAGTGATCAGGCTTCTGCCTGGCTCCCTTGTCTGAACGCTCGGCCAAGCTCATGCCCGTCTTGTTCATGTCTTTTTTGGAGCGGGAACAAAGTTGGCGGCGGACCTAGCTTTTCTCCTTCTATCAGATGGCGGATGTGGTACACCCAAAAAAGGAAACGCTAATTGTTCTTATCGTAATGTAAAGGTGCATGATGCGCAAACGATTCAGGGTTAAAGCGTGCCTCTACATTCCAGTGAGATTTTCTGCAGGAAATTATTGTCTGGCAAAGATTATTGTCTCGAGGATCGGAGCACGAATGATATACTGACTCCTGGGCAGGAAGTTGTGACGTCGAGGGAATGGTGTCAGCTTCACCAGAACCTTTTCCACATTGCATCATCGAGACAAGACAACATGGCACAAGAGACACAGGTCGGAGGCAAGAAATACAGTAGGAGCCCTACTTCACGAAGTGTGTATGAATTCGGGTGATCCATAATCTCATGGCGAAAGTAGATTTCCAAGCTTAAAATTAATTCGGCATATTAATTTCAGCATGAGTCCAATGATCCGGCGAAAGTACATAGATCAAAATTCTGAAGTTGATACCGACTTGTGTACTTTCTACTCGACTCTCAATCACGCAAAAAGATGATGTAAACTCGTTCAATTGATAAAGCAAGTTCCCGTCACTGGATAGTAAATATGTAGGAGACGAATGCCGTGTCCACAGAATCCCAAATAATAACCCATATCCCTAATCCAATTCTATCATCCAAATCCAATCTCCCTTCGAACGAAGATCAATACATATGAATAACATTTAAAAGTGTTTGGTTAACTGGTTAACTGTTGACTCAATTGTAAGTACAGATCCGCCTAAAGAGTGTCAAAAAAGGCTTACAGTGTGACGATTAATCATATGCCGCCACGCAAGTGCTTAAGCAACGACGCAGTATTGTGTCTGATTGTCGCCATCTCTCTCTTGGTTGATGGGCTGGAAATCAGCAAGGTCGGAAGAGATGTTGAGAGCGACGAAGGAATCCATTGAGTGAGTCGGTGTGGATGTAGGTAGGTCTGTGTGATCCTGGAGACTTGAGCCTCTGCTGAGGGGTTTTTATACGTTTGGGTGACGAGTGAGAGTGGGTGGTCGGGCTTCAACCTGGTTCCCTTGTGTGTGGACGCTCAGTGAGGTGCGGGTCCATATTGTCCATGTCTTTTTCGAGCACTACTATGGTTTGGCGGGGGTGATACGTTTACTAATTTGGCCAAGTGGCGGATGTGATGCGTCCACAAAGTAAGAGCGCTAATTGTTCTCGAGCACAAGATCGTGATAGGAAAGGCGCGTGATGCGCAAGCAATCAAGGGTATGTGAGTCCTGAACAAGAGATTGTTGTCTCGCAAGAGCTGGAGGTTATTGTCTTGCGATACATTATTGTTTGAGAGAAGCAGAGTTCGATCAACATATTCAGAGACACTATCGCAGGGTTTATTCCGGTGGAATGTGCGCGCCTGACACCTCGCCTGACACATTTAGAGTTTCTCATTCACGGATGATACTGGAGAATAATTTCGTTATGTTCACTTCATGTGTTCATACTTGGGAGAGAACAAGACAGGCAAGTTAGGGGTTTTGAAATGCGCCAGCATAAAGTTTTATCCAGATTCGGCAAACTCACCCACCACCTTGCTCAATATGGCACATACATAACATCTATCTCACGACAAACAATATAGGTGGGTGTCCGGTATCTTATGCTGGTTGGAGTACCGACGCCTTGTGTCACTTGATAAGTTTTTGAGTAGATGTCCATAATTGGAAGAATGTACGGGTACCCTGAAAATCCGCGGGTCCACAAGAGCACACACTGGGGCAAGAGCTCGAATATCGACTCAGATTCGTGGTTACCATTTACTGGCCAACGAATCGTACAAATATTATAGAGCTAGTTGGTGTGGTGAGTATACAAATTTGTTTGAGAAATGAGAGGAACTTACATAATAATGATTAGATCCTTGCCCGTCACGCGAGTGCTTAAGTTACGACGCAGTATGATTGCTGATCGACGCTCGGGTCGTTCTCTTGGTTGATGGGCTGGAAATCAGAGGGGTTGGAAGAAACATCGCGGGCGACGAAAGAATCCATTGAGGTGAGCTGGCGTGGATGTAGGTCTGTGATCCTGGAGACTTCAGACTCTGGTGAGGAGCTTTTTGTACGGTGAAGTGAGCCTGATAGTAAGGTACGAGTGAGGGTGAGTGGTCAGACTTCTGCCTGGCTCCCTTGTCTGAACGCTCGGCCAAGCTCATGCCCGTCTTGTTCACGTCTTACTTGGAGCGAGAACACAGTTAGCGGCAGAACTTCTGATGTGATAAACCCAAAAAAGGAAATGCTAATGGCAGAGAATCTATTCTAGTTATACTCTCATATCCGTCGTATTGATTACATCCTGTGGATCACTTACTGTAATTTTCTACAGTAATGAACTCAGTCGTACATTATCTCTTACGGTGTGACTGAGTATCTCTTTACCGTAATATTCTACACCGTGACGTCGAGAGAATAAGCCTCAGCTTCACCAGAGCCTTATTTACATTGCATCGCCGTATTCTCGGACAAGGAAATGTGAATAAGGTTGGCAAACAAGGCAAGAAATACAGGAGGAGCCTTACTTAATGAGATGTGTACGAGCTCCGGTTATCCATAATCTCATGACGAAAGTAGATTTCCAAGCTTAAAATTAATTCGACATACTAATTTCAGCCTTAAGAAACGAGTCTAATGATATGTCCGACTTGTGCACTTTCAACTACGCAGATGATCATGTAAAATCATTGAATTAATCAAGCAAGCTCCCATCAATGGATAGTAAAACTGTGTAGAACAGACAAATGCCGCGCCCACAGAATCACCCATATCCCCAATCCAATGTATCATCCAAATCCAATATCCCCTTGAACGAAGATCAATAAATATGCATAATCTTTAAAAGTGCTGGTTATGTGTCCATTCAATTATAAGCGCAAATTCGCCTAGAGGACGTCTAAAAGAGCTTACAGAGTAATGATCGATTCTATGCCGCCATGCGAGTGCTTAAGCAACGACGCAGTATGATTGCTGATCGCCGTTGGGGTCGTGTTCTTGGTTGATGGGCTGGAAATCAGCGGGGTTGGAAGAGACGTTGAGAGCGACGAAAGAATCCATTGAGTGAGTTGGTGTGGGTAGAAGTAGGTCTGTGTGATCCTGGGGACTTTGGACTCTGGTGAGCGGGTTTTTATACCTTCAGGGGAGTCTTATCCCCAGGTACGAATGAAGGAGGCATAAGTCTGTCCTCTCTTGTCTGTGGAAACTTGGACAGGCTCGATGTTGTTCATGCCTTTTTTGGAACAGCAAACAAGGTTGGCGGCACAGACAAAATCTTGAATTTGATCAGATGACGGACATAGTCTACCCGAAGAGGGAGGCGCTAATTGTTCTTTAAGACAAGATCGTTGATGTATGTCCGGCAGGTCCAGAACAGTATTTTCTAAACATGTGTACGCGGATTTTGCAGTCCAGTATGTTTTGACAAGGGATTTTATTTCTTCCGACAAGATTTAGAACAGCCGAGCTCAGTGGTAGGACCCTTCACGGATAATATCACGCTGTAGGCGAGCAGAACTGACGAGAGGTGGCGAGAGTTGTTGACAAAGAAGCAACCAGTGATAACAATTTACCTGTCTTTTCTGTTGCTCCAAAGTGGAAGAAATGAACACACTTTTCACTCGGATTGCCAAGGCAAAGTTGTGTCGTTGTCCCAACAGCGAAAGTCAAATGTTTGCAAAAGACAGACACGAAAACAAATCTTTCAAGTAGTAAACGATAGCGAGTGGGCTTGTCTATTGACAAATATGATAGCGAGAACGAGAGGGTAAGATAAGCAAGCAATGAGCGTGTGATGCGAGATCAAAGCTACGTAAAACCGTAGAATCGCAAAGTGGGATGTAGAAGGAAGGATATAATACGTACAAGTACAGAAGATTGCTGGTACAATTTTTCGGGTATCAATCAAGTAGTTGAGGTATCAAGTGCATTTATAGTGTGCCGTCTGTGTGTGTGCGTGGAGGTGGCTCAAAGTCCATCTAAAATGCTCGACGAAAGTCCGCGTGTGTGTTGGTAATGTTATCTCCACCTGTCGCGGTTTGACGCAATGAGCCATTGGTCTGATTGTGACAAGGCTCGCCGGATGATGATGGAGTACTGTGCTGAGACCTCCGCTTCTGAAGGCGACACTTTTCTGCGTAGTTCAAGTATGCTGAGTCGAGACTGGTTAGTTGCTTGTACTTAGGAATTCAGAACGATATCTTACACGCGACATGCCTGAGTGAAAGGGTCAGAAATGTTCCTCACGCAATAGAAAGCCAATACGGGAAAAACTTACGATGAGATTGGACACAACCATGATGAATGGAAGTCCAAGGCCATTGTGATGACTCCTCTGGCTGAGTGCGAACGTTGGTATAAAGAAACATCGAATCAAGTAATTTGAAAAGCGTACTTGAAGAAAAAGCCTGCTGCGGTAACATTGACGGCGATAACGAGACCAAAGGCGACGAGACCTGACGGACGACTTTCAGCATCAGTTCTTGCAGTGATAGGATAAATTTACCTTGTTTACAGAAATACCTAGCCAACGAAACCTCTCGGTTCTTCTTGCGGAAACAGACCTGGATATCCCAGTTATCAATTCGTGAAGCTATAAACTAGCCTTAAAGACATACCGCGAGGACGATTGTCAACGAAATGAGATCCATCAATGTAGCAGCCAACTGGGAATCATTCAGTGTCAATTTCCAAACCAAAGCATAACAAGCGAACAGCATGCATACCATTGAATACTAGACAATCTCATAAGAATAAGGTCAAACAGAGAAACGATGAGACGACTTACACCGATCCGAAACCCCATGTAACCTTTTCCATAGTATGGATAACATCCAGTACCCCCCAGAGCTAGAAAAGCAATCTCCGGTATTGTCGAAACATGCGTGCAGAATGACCAAATATCGACAGCCACAAGGCCCGCATAACAAATCAAAAGCAAGGCAAGTACACGCTTGTCACGGCCTGAAAACGCATATGCGCGCATCAACATCACCGCTGCGAGAGTTCTGATCAGACACGACTCGTTTCATTTTACTTTGAGCGGAGCCAACCTTGTGGAAATAGTTGCTTAAAGGTTGCAAGTGTAAGTACCTTGAAATGCCAGCGGAGCTATGGGGAAGGGCACTTACACATGGCATGAACAGGACGTGCACGGGGGGACCAAAGCGACTGCAGAAATCGTATGACCAAGTTCCACAATATGCGACTATGACAATAGGCCAAAGGAGTAGGGGGTAGTACCGACAGAGGAGATACGCGACTTTGACAGAATTCCAGCGGGATTTGTAGATCTATTAAACGATAAGAGCGAGTAGGAAGGTCTACACTTGAACATACCAGCTCGATCTCCTTGCCTAGCCTGATCAAATTCATCAGTATGGCTACTAACCCCATGACCAAGGCACAACTCACGTCGCAAACCACTCGTAAATCTGAATACTGTAAACAGCAACGATAGCATATCGAGCCTCCCGGATGATCTGGATAGCATCTGGCAAGGTGGTGTTGACGTCCATGCCAAATCAAAACGACTACAGAACCACTAGTCGCCTTTCCAGTCCCCAGTCAAGAATACGGCCAGCTTGGTTATAAAGAAAGAGAGGAAGGACAAAATGAGGGTGAAAAAAAGAAGAATTGGGGTGCGGCATGCTGATGATGACGGCCTCTTCTCATGTCAGTCACAGTGGCGTCCCCACCGACTTTCGTTGCAGAATTAGGCTATATTGAAGTCACACCCGACTGCACCCGCCCGCGCTTGTCACTTAAAGTTTAAATTTCCATCTCCCATATGCATACACTATCATACACTTGTATACTTACTGAATAGTGACACGCTGCAATCTCTCTTTTGCTCACACTCAGGCTATACCTTGTTTCGCTTTTCTTGCATTGAAGGAATGCCCAAAAAGTATCCTGGCCTCTGCCTCCGACTTTCACGGCGATCATGCCGATGGCCCTGGTTTCCCCGCTTGAAAACAAATAAGGGACTGTTCTGATATTCCACAATGTCCCTTTTCTGTCAATGTGTGGAGCCACGATATAATCTCGGTGGCTTGCAACTTGATCTGAAGCGAACAAGACGAGAGAAATTGCACGATGACTCACCCATACCATCCCCCAGTTCACAAGGTGAATTATAAACCGCATATACTTGCATAATGTGTAGTAGGTAGAAAAAATGGGTATGGCGGCCATAGGCTTGACGTTCAACGGTGAAAGTTTGAAGCCGGTGTAGGTGTAATACGTACTACCGTAGACGAAGGGTTGAAAAGAAATATATCCAAAGTCAGTATTGCAATGCTGGATAGAACGCAATTAAAGATATGAATAAGTAATGGAAATTTACCGCAGGCACCGTGTGCCCGCACCATTGAGGCCATGTGTATCCAGACACATTGTAAGCAATCGCTAGAATAAATCAGAAATGCGAAATGAAAAAGGCACAGGTGCTCCGCCCTATCCCATCGGACGTTAGACAAAACGGAAAAAAGCATTGAAAGGTCGTAGACAGTCGAAAGAAAGATATCGTACAACTCCCCGTAAATCCATCCAAACTAATCCATCGTGTATATTGAATTCACAAAATCCTTCCGTTAGATACCGCCATATGCATCCTGATCATCGTACACTGTGTCAGGCCTCTTGGCTGGAGTCTCAAACTTGTTCTGACGCGGTGTAAGCGGCGCAGCAACCGGGAAACTAGTTGCCGCAGGCTGAGGCGGAAGAACCCCAACACCCGACGCGAGCGGGCTCGGGGTGGCAGGGGACTGAGTTCCAAGTGGACTCTTGGAGTACTCCTTTGTCGTATTGTTCGGGCTATAATTTTCGTGATCAGACGCAGGGAAGTTGTACGACGACGGGCGGGAGCCCATGGGTATTTCCGGAAGCATAGGAGGGACGGAGTCTACGCGAGATAGGTTGCTGTGGACGGGAGAGGGAGGCACGGGGAAATCATCGATTTGACGGGAGACAGAATCGGTCGATGGGCGAGGGGAGACTTCTCCGGGGTGTGGAAGTTGTCCAGGCATAGGATCAGAGAACGGTGAAGAAGAGAGTTCATTGTCCTTCATGGGAACAGGGGGAGCAACCTCGTTAGTCTTGGATTGTTGAAAGATTGCACCGGAAGGCACTTCAGTACCGAGCTTTTGCGATATTTCAGTGTATTGAGCGGCCTGGAACGGTGTCACGCTGGAACGGCTGAGGTCTATGTATTCACTCTGTTTGGGACTCGTGATTCCACCGTAATTGGGATCTTCCGGATGATAGCCAGCAGGGCCGTGAGCGGAGGAAGCGCGAGAACCATTGGACGATTGCCTGGTGAGTACAGCCGCATGATGGTTTTCTTCATTGAAATTTCCACTGACAGGTGTCGCGATGGGCGAGAAGGGCGATTGGTTGTTAGCAGAGTTAGGATATACCATGTTAGGGTATGGTGAATTGTTGAGCATCGCAGCTGCAGAGTTGGGGGGCATCATCTGCGTTGGTCCGTATGCCTGGTATTGGTTATATCCATAATCAGGATGTCCCATGACTGGCGCTGGAACAACGTATTGAGTGCCAAATGTTGGCGCAGGAGAAGCAAGCCTGCGCTCAATCATGGTGGGTGGCCTAGGATTGAAACCGCGCTCAACTGTCTCGTCATGGGTAGGAGGGTCTTCCATGAGGACCGCGGAGCGCCGGAAGTCATGAGCATTGAATGCTGCAGCGCTGATCTCATCATTGCGCTTCCTCTGGCGGTTCTATGACCGATTAGCTTTAGAACACATCTTTGTCATCTGTGTTGAGACAAGACTTACCAGAAGGAAACGAATAACAAAGATAAGGGCTGCAAGAGCGAGCAAACCACCAGCAACACCACCTACAATGCCTCCGACGTTTGTACCAGATTCGGAAGAATCGGTCTCTGTTGCACTGGCAGCAGCCAAGGAAACGGTAGAACTCGTTACGGTCACCGATGTCACTGGACCTGGGGTGGTGGCGAGAGACAGGGGGGTAACGCCAGGCTTCGTGACCTAAAAGGGTCAATTAAATCAGAGATCGGCAATATCAAAAACTCAAAATTCAAGCTCACCACTGCTGGGGGTGTAGAGGTCGTGACAGGGGCTGTAAAGAGAACTGTGGTCGTGCTGGTTGTTGGAACCGCATTCGTGGTCTGGACGGTCTGTGCAGTCTGTGCGGTCTGTGCGACAGGATTAGGAGCCACAGCAGTATTGGTGTTGACAACAGGGGTACTAGTCGTTGTGGGAACCGTGGGAACCGTAACAGGTGCAGGCGTAGGAACAGACGACGTGGTTACAAGGCCATTACCGTCGTTGCCGTCGCCGTCGTCGCTTGCAGCAGTAGTGGTGGCTGATGGAAAAAGAGCGCGTCAGAAGCTTTTTTCAATACATCGAAGCAGGAACGAAGAAGCATGATCGCCAACAGCAACCGAGCCAAGACGCATCGTTGGCAACAGCAGCGCTATCTGTCTGTCAGTCATCACTGATTGTCAACCCCAACTCACCAAAAGAGGGCAAGGTAGGAAGAGGAATGCTGTCGGTCAACGTCGCTGTCCAAATGAAGGTGGGGCTGAACCGAGCAATGAGTTCCTTGAGCTTGACGGCCTCCTCGTCGGGTGGGAGACGACGCTGCTTGAGTGCGGCGACGCGTCTGTGGAATAGCTTGTGGTTGTTGTGGAGGCCCATCGTTTTATTTGCGTAAAGAACGAGGAGTAAACGAATGTGGGGTCCCAGAGGACTTGCAGGCGCACAGGCGAGGCAAATGGTGGAAAACAAGAAAGATTGTCACAATCGGTCACGGTGCCATATGGCTCGTTTTTCCACCGTTGTCATTTCTCTATTTTTGATCCTCCATGGATCCACAACCATACCAATGCTTTATTGCATATCGTACGAGTAGTAATGCGTCGTAGCCATGCATCTGCACCAAGCCTTTGCATCGCGAAGGCTATATCCGTGTATATCGAGGTCCCTGTCACTCGTCTGGGAACTGAACATTCCGTGTCCATGTACTAAGTAACTGTACGGCACTCGAAAGCATATTCACATGATGTTATCTGACGAACCATTTAAGGTTCAACAACGTTCAATGCTCACTGTCATAATATTTACTTTCAGGTCGCCTTCGCTTGCAGAAACTCACAGAAAGAAACGAAATGGTCATTTTACTTTAATAGCTTCATCCAAGTCCTCTGATTATCTAGGTGCTGCCTCTCACGGGTCTTGCCGCTCGTTCTTCCGGCCGCGTTAACTGCACAAAGATTATCCTAGTTCAGGGGCCCAGTAATTTTCGTAACTACCACGAACGTAAAGAGCCTGATTCAAGAGTATTCCGGACAAGGAACGGAGAACTGGATGCTGTAACCCGAGACGAGATGGAAACTCGCCGGTGAGTGAATCTTTCTGTGGCACTTTCCAATCCACCCTTTACCGATAGATCGGTAACGTGATGTGTGTGATGAACTGGAAAGTGTTCCTTTAATACATTACAAGCTTATAATAAAGTTTAATGCCAACTGGACTGTTTCTGTCTACGAAGAGGCCCATCGTGGAACCCCTGTGCCCTCACTTTCAGTGCTGGCTAGACCGCCTGGTGTGGAGCTCATGTATTCAAAATACCTTGTTTAACTCCAGTCTTTATGTCTCCTAAGTATATCTGGGCATCTTCCTCTGCGATCACTCGCACAGACTGTGAATCACTTTCGTCATCCACTGCATATATTTGACCCCACCACGTGCTCTTGAATATCATCCAAAGGATAATCGAAAAGATCACGATAGACCGAAAAAGACACCGTTCTCCAAAGACTCTGTCATCCGTCCAATCCACGCAGGGCAGCTTCTCACAGCAGTCATAGTCGACAACAGCACTCGGGAAACGCTACATATCTATCTTGACGTTCTTCGCAGACTATCTATCCATCTCGAATTCGCTGGACCGATCTCTGAAACTATGGCTGAAAGACAGACGTCCTGTGTAAAAGTAAGCTAAAAGACACAGGAGACAGAAACTGGCAGACCTTGATCAATATCGTCAATCTATCTACAATACTGCCTTTCGGAGCATGGTTTATCTATAGTAAATGCCGTTAAACATCGATGAAAAGTTTTGAGTCACAAAGGATGACATGGCTTGGAAAACCTGATGTCGTGTGACTCCCGACCATACGACGCACACGTCGCGCAGAGGCCAGCACCGAGAGATATGGCCCAACTTCAAACATCACCTGTGAGGGGCTGCAAAGAAGACGATATACTGATGCGAAATGTCGAAGACCCGGTATTCCAACTTCCACACACCTTCTATTCCAAACGTTAGAACCACTTGAGAATGCGCACAAGAATAACCTGTAAAACCACCGCGGGGCCCGAAGGTGCACATGACGGCTCTCTCAAGCAGTTATACTTAGTCAAAGAGAAGCAGCAAAACGCTGTTCAGTATCAATACCGCATCAGGCCAGGAAGGCAAAACTCATCACAAATCGATAGATTACACGGCCGGTCTCTTGAAAAACCACCCTTCTATCGCGGACATCGGGACATTGTTTATAACGTACGTATCCACCTTCCTCTGTTTGTAGCTTGAGAACGAGCAGACTATATTTGGAGAGAGCATAATGTGACGGTGTGGGAGATGGTAAACACCCCAAACCTGAGAGAGAGAGAGTAGAAGTGTGCGACTCGGAAAGAAGTGTGACTTGTACTGTGTTCCGAGGAGATCAAGAGAAACTGTCGTGCTTTTCCTTGACGATATAGATATATTGTGCTTATTCGTGGAAACAGTCGAATATCAGCCATATCCGAGTCGGAGTCGTCGAGAAGGCATATTGAGCGCTATGTACGGGTCACTTGTATCTGACAAAACGACAATTGGAGACGGTTGTCAAGTTCTTCGTAGGCCCAGCCGTCATACGTCTGTATACATGATACGAGTGGACAACTCAGTCCAGAAATTCAAAACTGATGGCAAAGTAGACGTGCAGCGCGCTCCGCCGACACGCCCGGATCAACGTTGATTCGACGCACGAAATAAGCCCGAGTGAAGAGATGCGAGTGACAGGGTTTACGACGCCACCGTCGATGACCAAGGATTTCATGAGAAAAGAGTCTCCACAGTGATACGCCGGTTGAGAAGGTATCCAAATACCATACCCAGCAGTAAGTGATGAACTCCACCGTACATGATCAAGAATAGAAAACAAGAAACACCGCTGGGGAGAAGAACATCGGGGTGATGTACGAACCTCCCCAGATCACGGACGTCGGCGTTCAAACTATGATCCCTTCCTTTGTAATTGGAAATACTAGTAGCCACGGTCGTAGAACCATACCACACCATCTGCAGAGACGACAGCGCACTTGATTTTAAAAATACCCATCTGGCGTTGATGTCTATGATCGCAGAGCCAAAAGAGCAGATCCAGTGGAGTACATGTCAGGTGTCCGTAACGTAAGTTAGACGCTTACCCGTGGACCGCAGTAGACATTCCCGTGAACCTGGTTCGACTGCTAAAATGATTCCAGATGACAGAAGTCTTGGAAAACAGATCAAGGCACAAGCCAAAAGTCAAAAAAAAAAAAGTCAAAAAAAAAGTCAAAAAGTCACTCGTCGGCTTTCATTATGAGAAGCAGGTGGGAGCTACTCATTGTCTGCCCGACATCCAGCTGGTAAGATTCCAAAGGCAAAGGAAAAAGAAGAACCACCGGGGTATACAAAAACAGTCACCAGCACGAGCCTCGGAATCGTAAATCCTAGTAGCCACGATAGCAGAGTCCACACGAGTCATAATGCATCATAGTAGAACCCACATGGAGATTTAGGAGGTGTACATCAAAGCGCAAGACTGCAGCCACGACAATCACAAGCTAGATTTCGATAAGAAATCTCAATCCCCACGGTCCACGGGAAAAAAAAACAGAACAGAACAGATCCAATGTCGTACATCTCAGATGTACCGTACGTAAAAAATCAGACGCCACCGCGACCGCAGTGGACTGTCCTTGTCCTATGTCCCCATGAGCCCTAGTCCGACTCCACAACTGCCAGTGACACAGCGACATTGACCAACCATCATAAAATGATAAAATGATAAAAACAATACAAACACCGTCGACCGAAAGCATCTGCATCTGCATCAGTACTCAATACTCACTGATGGAGGGGGGAAAACACAAACCCAAAAAGCCCACCGAAAAAAAACGCCCACTCGTCGGCTTTCATCTAACAAGCAGGGTGGGGTGGGAGCTACTAGGGGTACCTACAAGTATCCCTAACACACACATTCACAACATCTGCGTTGAAAGCAATCAAAAAAGATATAGATATCGGATCCAATAATCGACAGAGTAGATACAACCCCCGAACCCGATCACGTCGTAAGTTGTAACTCTGCGCAGAGCGGCGCCGGCGCCCCATTGCTTACCCGTCACCCGTCGTCCGTCGTCCGTCGTCCGTGTCCGCCACCGCAGCTCCAAGCCCGGCGAAGCGATTAAATCTTACGTGAAATACACACACGAACCAAAAAAAGGGTCCATGAAAACCAGGTTGGGTATATGACAAGATAACATAAACACGCTAAGGACTAAAAAAAAGCTATACAAGAAAACAAGAAAACAAGAAAAAAGAAAAGAAAAACACCATCGAGCAATTCGAGCAGTCGAGCAACGAAGTAGTGTAGTTGTAGTGTAATGTCCAGGACGACACTACCTCTTTGCAGTCATTTCTCGAAATGAATTTTCCCTTCCTTTTCGATTTTTTTTTGACGTTTGACGTGTGGTGGGGTTACGAAGTAAAATAAAAACGGGTATACAAAAAAAAATCTGGTACTATGTACAACTACTACTACAAAGTCGAAGTTGAACGAGGGGGGCAAGTACGGGAGCTAGTGGATGGGTGATGGGTGACCGGTGACCGGTGATGGGTCAAGGGGGTTGAACAAAAAAAGCAATCGATGGGACGTTGTGCGTTGAACAGCATACAGCATGGATAGCGGAAGGACACAGTGTAGGAAAGGGAAAAGGGAAAGGGAAAGGGGGAGGGGGAGGGAGGAGAGAAAAAAAAAAAACAAAAAATCAAGGAAAGGTTGAAGTTGGTTTTGCTTTGGTGGTAGTTTTTGACCGGGACATTGGTATGTATGTATGTATGTGTGTAAGGCGTGAGACAAGGAAAGCAGCTCTATGGGTTGTACATATGATAGCACAGATGGAGATGGAGATGGAGCAGAGACACCGACGAGAGACAGATGGAGGGGACGAGCGCAAGAACAAAGAACACGAAACAAGACAAACGTGAAAAAAAAAGTAGAGAAATAAAAGGAGAAAACCACGAGCGGGGTATCCAATGTTCGCATGATGTTTCTTTTTGTTTTTTCTTGCTAGCGTCGTGGCAGCGCGGACACGCCAAGGCAGATCTCCCCTCCACACACACCTAATCTCCTACCTTCCCGCCGTCGGGGCCCCAACAGTACTCTGTACGCCCAGCGCTCCTAATCCCAACCCCGTCGGGGCGCCAGCGCCCGTGGACATGCCCACACCCACGCCCCTCGGCCCAATATTACCATTTGTCATACTCATATTCGGCACACCGAGGCCGACACCCCTCACACTGCCACTCCTCGGGCGACCGGCGCCAGCCCAGCCCATGCCCATGCCCCCGAACCCATACCCGAGCGGCGCACTATCGCTGCGTGCGCGACTTGGCCGGCGGGGAAGCGACTGCCCCGGCGAGGAGAGCGACGAGGGTGGCGGGGGAATGTCCGAATGCGCCGAGGGCGGGGCAGACCCATGCATGTGCGTGTGTGTTGCGTGCGAGTGGGGATGGAGATCGTCATCGGCGGATATGCGCGGACGTTTTGTGGATATACGTGGTTGTGAGGGCGCGTCGGATTCTTCGTAGAGGTCCATTGTGGATGAGCCAGGAGAGGGGGGGAGGGGGGAGGCGTCGCCTCGGAGGTATGCGACGTGTTGGAAGGACTGTTGGCGGGAAAGAGCGGGAGCCGGGGTGGTAGAAGAGGCTTGTTGACCTTGGCCCTGTTGTTGAGGGGCAGAAAAGTCGGGTTGGGTGGGACTGTTGCTGTTGGGACTGTGCATGGTGTGGAGGGACGTATGGTTGCCCATGTGGACGTTGTTCATACTGAGGGGCGGGGGCGCAAATCGGCCTGGTGTGGCGGCTGACGAGGCGGGGTTGACAGAAGACTGTACTCCAGGGGAAGTAACGTAGATGTTTGGGTTGTCACTTACATCGAGAAGGTCAGGGGGGAAGGGCGATACTGTGAGGGGCATGTGAGAGAGAGGGAGGGGAGAACAGAAAGACGCACGGCCGCCGACACGGTTTCCAACAAACTCCCAGAGCCTCTGGATAGTACAGACGAGGCGGTCCGCGCGTTTACGCTCGAAATTGAGCTGCTCCCAGACACGGCGGTTCTCGTCGCGCATTGCGCCGAGCTGTGCGGCGACCTAGGATGGGACAGGGTCAGCAAGCAGGCCATGCGAAAAAGGAAAAAAAAGACGGTTGAACGCAAATCATGCAGGGTCGAGCATGCAAGCTGGGGTAGAATGTATGGAAGAAGAAGAAGAGTCACGATCGATCGGAAGGGCGATCGGGAGAGAACGCGCAGCGCGATCGGGGGCAAGAGACGCGCAGACGTAACGTACGCACCTCGCCAGGCAGCTCCACACGGTGTTTGATAGCGGGATCCGGTTCCAACGCCTTGCGCTTGATCTCGTCCAGCAGATCCGGCCGTCCCCGCAGGAACTTGTGGTGCGAAAACTCCCAGGTCTGTGCATCTGTCGACGTCCGCTGTGCACGCGGTGTCTGTGCCCGAGGTCAGTGTACAGCAAGCAGAGTCAGCGCGCAGACGAACCCGGTTGATTTTGTGGAAGCCGTACATGTTCAGTTGGCGCACAAAGCTCGAGAACTAGTCATGGTTTATTAACACATGCTGTGCAGCAGGCAGTAACGTACATTGTTGTGCTTGAAATGCGAGCCGAGGATGCTGCGGCTGAACTCGCCGACGTTGGAGACGACAAACGAGGTGCCGAGCTCAGTCCACGCAATATAGTGGGCCGACTTGGCGTCGTTGATCATTCTGTGGGCGCGCGTGAGACGGGACAAGACGGAGAGCAGACACATACTGGTACAGCTTTGTGACAAAGTTGTTGGTGGCCAACGGCTTGCCGAGCACGTTCATGCTGGCCCCGACGGCAGAGACGGCGCCCATGGCTGCGGGGTCGGTGTCTGCGCTGGAGGTGCCGTCGCTGCCGTCGATGGGACTGCCGTTTGCGGTGCCGGCGGTGCTGCTGGAGTAGCGCATGTCGATGTCGTCGTACTGCTGGGAGGACGCGAGCTCCATGGGTGCATCGCGGGCCTCGTCGTAGAGGAGGTTCTCCTCCTCGAGGACGGGGGTGCTGGAGAAGGAGCGCTTGCGTGGGAGGTGGGAGGAGGACGAGGTGGCGGAGGAGGACCTGGAGGGGCCGGGGGTGCGGCGGTTGTCGTAGGCGGGGTGGTCGTCGTAGGCAGGGTCGAACTGGTACTGGGGGGGCGGGTAGACAGAGGGGCTGACGGGCGTAGAGGGCGAGAGGGCAGGCTGGGGCGAGGGGCAGGACGGGGAGGCGACGGAGAGGGACGAGAGGTTGAGTGCGAGGGACGAGGGGGCGGAGGGGCGGGCCGGGTCGTGGCGGGAGTAGAAGGCAGCGTAGTCCTGCTGGGGGAGGAGGTGGTTGGGCCACTGGGGACGCTGAGGATAGTCGGTGTTCATGGCTGCGTTCTGAGCCGACGTGCGCTAGAAATTTACTTATGTCCCGCGATCTCAGATCCAATCGCAATCATCCATTACACGTAAACATCATTCCCTCGTGCCCTTGCCAAGGCCTCCTTCTCCGTGCATCAATCATTGCACATCCATGTCCCCCCGTGATAATCCTCTCCGGCGGCCCATCCAATCACTCGGCTTCCGGTCCGTCCAGCGTCATCCTTCTCCCCCCTCCATGTACGCCACCTCTCTCCACCCACCGTCCCGTCCAACAAACGTGCCAGAGCATAACCCTAATCATATCCATCCATGTCAGATAAACAGCCCCTCCTCTGTCCAATCAACCGGCGACTGCCCCCGAGGCTTTTTTTACTGACGCCATCCCAACGACCCTGAATCTTGAGGGTAATCGCCGATCATTGCAGCAGTTAATAATCTCGTTCTCCAAGGTTAGCTTTTATTTGCCCTGTCCTGTGAACAGGTTCTAGTACGCAAGACCAACCCTACCTCGCCGACGTCCAGGCCTTCTGTGTGATACCCAAACGTTCCCTTTCCTTCACAAACGTAATCCCCCACACCCCCGAGGGTTCATGTTCAACTCCAAGGCCAGTCACTCCCTCTGCTAGGATAGCATGTACATAATTAGGTACCCGTGTCCTTGTCCTAGTAATTTAGCTCTAGGTACCCTCGCTCGACCACGCCGCATGGCTCACGGACGTACGATCGAGGGTTCAGCGATCGTGCACGGTATGCCCATGTCCCTATGAGGAACCAAGGCACGTTGCCTTTCGAGTTGAAACCCCGGCACCGAGCACGACTCTCTCGTCGAGGGCTTGCAAGGTGTTTGCGGCGATCTCGGGAGTGTATGGGTCGCGGAACTTGCCAGTTTTACACTTGCATTCCGAGTCAATCGGGAAAGAGGAGATTATGTCGCATCTCTGTCTCCAAAGTCGTAGATCACGTCGTACCCAGAAAACGACGATCATAACGCGTGAAATAACATCTTGCGAGCAAACCGGAAGAAAAGAGAGAAAAAAAAATACGTTTTTTTTTGGACAGCAAGTCATCTTTTTTAGCTCGTGTAGCAACCAACAAGTGACAGCCAAACTTCAGTGAGCCCAACGCGCGAATGATAGATGACAGTATCCAGGCGTCCGACGCCGTGCGTATAATTGTTTCCTGTAGATCCGCGAACATGGAAAAAAAAATAAACTTGACAGAAGTCTAAAAATCTTCGTACGCCCGAACAAAAACTCGGGGGAGTCGGCGCGATCCGTCACATCCTCCACCGCATCTACCCAGAATAACAATCCGCTGTTTTCGTCGTGTGCGAGGAACGAACTACGAAAAAAAAGGAAGAAAGAATCAGGAAAAAAAAAGAAAAAAGACAGTTGTCAAAAACTCCGACACACGTCCGCCGTGTGCCTGAGAGGCAAACGGAAGCAGAAACATAAACACAAAAAACAGACGCCGAGGTACCAGGAGTACAGACATATATCAAATTCAAAGTTGTCCCGTCGCCCATCGCCACCCTGATCCTTATGTATGTATGTATGGTATGTACATACACATGGTTGTATGTTGCACAATTGATAAATGTGGTCCGTGGGCTAGAAACGACAACAAGGACAGGACAGGGCACGGCACAGCATGTCAGCGTCCAGGGGTCCACAAAGGTACACATGTCAAAAATGTGGGACATACTTACTCCTCGACGTCGGACATTGGCGTCGAAACGGATGACCATGCACGTCTTGCGTCGGCCACGTCACATGTAGGAAAAGAGGAGGGGGAAACAAGACATCTACAGTCCGAACCTCTCATAACCGATAACCCCTTCAACCCGGTTTTGTCGTCCACGCCCTTCCAGACCCGATACCCCCTTCAAACCGGTGTTTTTTGTCTTCCACGGAGGGACCATCACGGAGGGACCATCGCTTATGAGAGGTTTGACTGTAGTCGCTCGACTGCGAGTTCCAGCGTCGCTCGCAGCCATGGGCTGCCACGGCTGTCATGCCGATAACCTATCTTGGGAAGAAGAGACACCTGCCGGCGGTCCGTTTCCACGCCCGCTGACAATGACATGTTCCAGCGTCGCTATTTTTATCCGCCATGGGGATGCCGAACCGTTGTCACTTTGTGCCATTGATGTGGACGTCTCCGAGGAGACCACCATGCCGGTGGTCCGCGCGCGACTAGCGAGCGATGCGCACGGTACGTCGGAGTGGCGCGCGCATGGAGCCGGCGCGGACTACTTGCTTGTTGCTTGTCGTTGGAAGGAATATGCGAATTCGTGAGGATGCGCGTGGTGCGATGCCTTCCATCGTATCGTGAGTCAAACGCGCCAGCGCGCGCGTGGACAGATTTGTCAAGGTTTCGATTCCGGAACTCGATGGTATTGTTAGTTCGACGGCGTCGGTGTTTGCCACCACCATCGGATGATTCGGCAGATCTAGTCCCCAGATGCCGCGTACTCGGTGCACATAAGTAGACGTGACATGACGTAATCTCTGAGGAGGCTTCGTTTGTAGATATGATTGTGTTCATTTTCCAGCGTACATATCTCGTGCTGATCTCCGTGGCGCGTCAGGTGTCCTCACATGCTGCAATCGTTCCATTACACACCAGCCTGGTGGTCGCGGTTCTGCGATAATTGTTAACTCACGGCATCCATCGTACATGTGAAGCATGTACGCGCATCAAAAATGACCACATCATCGGGCGTCACGAGAGCTTTTCCGCTCCTTGATTTGCATGCTGTCATTTGTAAACAATTCCCTCGTTTCGTGCGTCTGGGAGCACATGGACGAAAATTTCTTGTGATAGCCTTGATTTAAGGTTTCGAAAGGGAGCTTGTGACACTTCGATTCTCGTTGGTTCGGAGAGAGGATGTTGCGGCCGAGAGGGGTAAGGTTTGTTGCCGGATACGGCATTTTTCCAGCCTCTCAATGGAGACGAGGATTTGATTGACCGAACGAGAAATGGAGGTGCGAGTTCGGCATGAGAATCCTTGCGATAGCATTGTATACGGAAAATGGAAAAGGAAAATAAAGAAGGTGCGGTCGTGTAAACAAGATAACGAAAAGGAAGAAAATCCAGAGGTTCTCTCCGCGAAGAAGGGCGGTCAAACTTCAAGGCACTGAAATGGTCTTCTACCGCGTTAGTTGAACATGCAAGACGTTTGGATTCACGTGGTTTCGAGAAACCAGGGTTGCAGACATGTCGTGAAAGCAGACCCAGGCAGAACTTGAGAATTATCTATAGACGCACCCTAAACGTGAACGATGCGAGGTCGAGTGACTGCATGTCACGGCAGATCCGGGTTAACTTGCGTCAAAAGGGCCAAGTACATACATATAATTATGCATCCATTTTTCCGACCAACAAAGAGAAGTTGTACGGCATCATCTGGATTCCATCAGCTTTCATTAGGGGCTGCAAGTTCGGCTGACTTGTCCTTCACAAAGCAAGGTGCAGAGAGGACCAGGACAAGGTGGCTAGAACGAGTTGCCAATGCTTCTCTGCCGATAACGACAAGCGATTACGCTCTTGATGGTGTTAGTGCGAGACTTTTGGTTGGGCGTCTCGTGCTTTGCTGAAATTAGCGTCAATGAGCGCGTTAATAGCAACAATCTATAAGGCTGAGTCTCCATATTAATTTCGTCACGAGGATATGCATGTTATGAAAAGGGGTCAAGTTCGCTTATTCCAAACTCGAGGAAAAAAACGATCATCAAAGTAACTTCAGCCAAAGAGAATTAAGAGTAACATTCAGCAGGTTCGAGACAGCGAGTACATACAACATTCACCTTCTTCACTGTCTAGCTCGAACTTCTCATGCGGCCAGAAATAACGGCTTGCACCTCCTCATCAGGAACGCACTTTTTCAGCCGATCATAGTCATACCAGACCAAGGCCTCACTTGAGGTTGCAACGATAGCTTGCTGCGAAATAGAGTAAGCGGATGCCGTGACATTCAATACAGCAGGATCATTGTCAACATCCGAGGAGTCCTTAGGGCGATAACCGATAAGGAGCTGCAAGACGTGAGAACTGTGAGTTTTGTCATGGCACATATCAATGTAAAGGTCGTACGGTGTCTGGGAATGTCACTGGTCTACGAAATCGGACCTCTATCGACTTGAGAATGAGCGAGACACCTTGTCCCTTAATCATTGCATCTGCCTTTGCCTGTCCTCCAAGCTCGCGTCCAAGGGACAACAACCACTTCATCCGGCTCTATACAAGCATATTAACGGCGCGATCTTGCGTTATACAACCTGGAAACTGACAGATTCAAAAAAACGCACTAATGATCATATCGAGCGTGTTACAGGCATGGAATGCTGAAAGCACGTCGTACTATACCGGACATTATTTACGTGCCTATGTGATGAGGGGACATGAGGACATAAAGTATATTTCACAAAAACAACACACTGGAATGCATCCTGGTCCCCCCAAACGATCCGCTGCTCCCAAAAAGATGTCGGGTCGAAACCTGCCTCTTTGAGCTTCTGTGTGGCTGCAATTAGTGGATCCACTACATCTTCTACGTCGAACTCAGAGGGCGGATCAGGTGATGAGGGCCCTTGAGTCCCCGGAGGAATATGAAATGGTGACGAGGGGTCTCGAAACGCAGCTTGAAGTGCCTTTCACAGAAGTCAGAGCAAGAATTGTTTGTGAAGACGAAAGGGCTGACACTAATCGTTTTGTATCGTGTCTGGAGGACATTAAACACTGACAAGATGGTCCTCTGGCGGCATCGTAGCGACTGCATGTCTCAGAGGATCGACGAAGATTGACGTGGGTGAAGTTGACACCGCCTAGCGCTGAGGACGGCCATGATCGGCATCATGGTAAGAATGTTCGTTTCACAACACTGACAAATCAACAGAAGTGGGCACCTGGCCATGAGGCGATCTGAAGATGAAAACTGACACCGATAGATTATCTGTTCGTGTCGTCCTTATTCAAAGTTGATGGTCTCGGCTTATGGCCATCCAAGTCGTTTACCTTTCTTCATGTTGTTCACCTAAAAACTTCTGCCGTACATCTACATGGTCATCCTGCGCTGCAATGTCTCCTGCTCCATCACTCCCTTTCTCTATGACTATCCTTGTCAGTCAGACGACAGCTGCAGGTGAATCACCGGAGAATATTGCTACCATCCCACTTTTGGCTGTTTTTTGGGTGGATGTTCGGTATATCGGAACGGAAAATGCGATCACATGATGTCACCACTCCTTCGCCTTCAAGTTCGACGGTCAAAACGAAATTCATCCTTTGCGCTCTTGGCACCTTCTTTGTACATCATCTAGTACAGTAAACCTGGGGGGGAATGTATGTATATAACCAGCCACTTTTGGCGGTGTTATGCTACTGCTTCTCCAGTGTCATGCATGTCGGCTGACAACGACTACTGACTCCTGAGGCTTGGAAACTCGTCGCGTTGGCTGACCCAAAGTCAAAAGACTCGATCGATCGCTATTGGCCAAAGCGAAGCAAATACCCAGAATCACTATAAGAACCCTTCGTGTTCAAGACGGTCCCCCATTCTTTTCTTTCTTTTTACCTTCATCTGATCCTGGTGATCATTTTTATCCCTTTTCGACTTCAAACCTCTTGACATTTTCTTTATCCACACACTACCACACAAGGACTTCGTCCAGTACTCACACTCCACGTACCTCTACTATCACTGTTGATCATGGTTGCCCTCTCCCCCCGTTTTGCCGTTCTCGCTGCCTTCATCTCCCTCGCCTCTTTCTCGACTTCGCCTCTTTCTGTAGGTGCCGCCGTTATCCCTCGGACGGACGAGATTGCAAACACAGCGGTTTGTTCTATCCATTCATGGACTTCTGCACGCTGATTGGGTTTTCAGCGTTCCTTCGACGCCACAAACTTCCAGAGGGCATTCCGCTTTACGCAAGCCAGGGCTATGAAACGCAATGATGAATGTTCAAAAAGCAAGTGTCCACAGATCTCTCCTTGGTCTCTAGGAAAGCACGGAGACTCGTACACCGTATCACATAACTCGAAGCACTCGCAGTCGTATGAGCATCCGAGGTACTCGAGGGACATTAAAGGACAAGAGGCGCAGTCAATGGACGGGGTCATCACCATCACGGTATGTCAACATGAATTCCCATTTCCTTTCTTGACCAATGCCAAACTTTCTAGAACCAAAATCACGAGCTTATGGGTTATTTGGGAGTGAAGAAAGACGAGAAAGATGCACATCCGAAGTCTCTCCCAGTACAGGCGACAGAGAAAGATCCAATGGAGGTCAAGCTCGTGAGTGCTCCTGACACCCAAGGGATGAAAGCTGTCACCGTTCAAGTTCTTATGCCTGACCGATCTGAGACGATGTGTATGGGGTACAGTGTGGTGCCATCCGAGAACAGAGATCTTAATCTCGCTCCTTGCGGCGAGTCTGGCAAGAGTGGAATGTGGCAAAACTTTGCTTACGACGAAACATCTGGGGAGATTTCACCGGTTTCAAACACGCCCCAGAACACGCCCCAGAATGACGGAGCTCAGAGCGTTCTTAGGAAAAAAGACGAACCTGCCGGAGATAGACAAGAGGCACCAGTGCATCTCATATTTGCTTCTAGGCCTGCAAAGGCCGAGGACGTGGCTGACGTTGCTGACGTTCCGAATGGTGGCCCTTCTATCGCGACCATGACAAAAACGGTGACTGTGACAAACGCTCCTACGGCCTCTCTCTCTGCGGCGGACACTGGTGCTACATCAAGTGCGAGCGCGTCGTCTAGTGCGTCCGCGAGTCTGGCTACAACCACTGTTGGTGCTGTACCAAGCGCCAACGCATCTAGTGCTGCCACGAGTTCGACTGTGACCAACGATGGCGCCACATCAAGCACCAACGCGTCATCTAGTGCTGCTACGAGTTCGACTGTGACCAACACTGGTGCCACGCCAGGTGTCAATGCGTCACCTAGTGCTTCTTTGACTTCGGCTACTAATGGAGCTGCGCCTACTGCTGGTACTTCTGGAGCCGCTGATGTTCTTGATGTTGAGGTCGTACAAGCCTCTAGTCCACCTTCCGCCGCGACCAGTGCTAGCGCGTCTTCTGTGTCGGCTGCAGCTACAAGCACGGCGAATCCCCAAGATATAGCTTCAAGCATCGCCAACCCCTCCCCGACCCCCAGCGGTAGTTCTGCCGTTGCGTCGCCGTCTTCGACCAACACAGGCTCATCAACTAGCGTAGGGTCATCAGCGCCGAGCGCGAGAGCATGAAACAAGTGGCTGTGAGCCTTAGATCGTGTAGCCTTAATAATATACTTCGGTAGAAATGGATTGTCAATGATTGATTTTTTTCGGAATCCACGATTGATTTCAAATTTGTGAACGTATTCATTACGTAACTCGCGATCATTATCAGAACTTGAGCGAGTACTCGGAGCCAGCAATTTTTCCAGGCAAGCTTTCTTCAACTCTTCTGCTAGTGCAATTATGGAACCATTTCTTGCAGAGCGTGTGTTGAGTATCCAATCTCATGTTGTCTATGGCTATGTAGGTGGCAAGGCAGCTGTTTTTCCGCTCCAATGCCTTGGCTATGATGTGGATGTAAGTAGTCAAGTATAGCTATTCCATGGTCACACACTGAGTGGTTTCCAAGGTCGTGAACACTGTCCACTTCTCCAATCATTCAGGTGAGCTTCACTACAGATAATTCATTATACATGACGTGAATCCACTTAAGGATATGGTCGATCTCTGGGCACGAAAGCAACAACAGCTGAACTGAATGCCATTTTTGAGGGAATGGAGCGGAATGAGCTGATGATACCTACACGGCTACTTACAGGTCTGTCTTGTCTTCCTCTCAAAATGATTTTGCGTTTGATTCTTCTACAAAGGTTACGTCCCCGGTGCAGAAGGTCTATCGGCAGTTGCAAACCTCGCGCGTAAACTGAAGAGTGAAAGGGCTGGCTTGATATACTTACTCGATCGTATGTTCATTGAACACCCATCGTGTAGGATGACCGACTGAATCTTTCCGTTTGTAGCCGTAATGGGTGATGCTGGCAAGCTCTATGTTGCCGCGGACGTTATACCGATATATCGTGAAATGCTTCCGCTCGCTACCATCATATCTCCGAACTGGTTTGAAGTCGAGTAAGTTCTCAAAGAGCATGATTTAGGCGGCAAGAATAATAATTTGAGGCCAGGACGTTGACAGATACCAAACTGGAAGATCTACCATCACTTCGCAAAGCGTTATCCATCCTGCATGAAATGTATCACGTTCCCAATGTCGTGATTTCTTCCATTCCACTCACGCCCTGGCTTTCTTTGGCTCTCCCATCAATGATTGAGAATACGACTGATACAGAGCAGCTACTTTGTATTGCGTCTTCTTTTTCTCCAGAATACGCTCAGGGGAGACCCATTGTATACGCTCAAAGCGTTCCCCTCATACCCGGTTACTTCTCAGGCGTCGGTGACCTCTTCTCTGCCCTCCTGCTTGCGCACTTCCCTCACCCCGTTACCTCGAACACCGACACTGCCCTAGAATCAGCCTTCAAACGCCCTATAGCACATGCTGCAGCGCATGCTCTCGCCGTAACGCACCACATACTGCGCCTCACTCATGCGCACGCGATAACGTTACCCGAGAACGAACGCTTATCAACGGATGACGAGGCGGACGCCGCAGAGCCTCTACGCAGAACGCGTCGTATGCGTGGCCGGGAGCTGAGACTTATTCAAGGCCAAGCGGCGATTCGTGGTCTTGGCGTGGATGTGAAGCCTATGGCGGTATGGGCGGATTTTTGGGATAATTGACCTTGTTATATACCCTGTAAGTCGGAAGGAAGGATTGCATCTAGATATGTATACATCGTTTTTGCTTAGTACATTAATTCATGAAAAAAGTTGATGACGTGCGAGTCATTTCAGAAGCCTTACTGCTGATTTGCAGAGGTTATCGCCGGACTCATTATAAGCAGAACAGATCCCTTCCTTTCTCGGGATGTATCGCAGAAGCACATACTGAAGTCTGCGTCACGACCATAATCTATTGAATTGGAGAAACGCACATTAAGAGCAGTGATAAAAGCAAAGAGAAGTTCATGAGTAGTTTGTTATTTTCGAATAAATCGTCTGCATTAACCCATCTTTGTCTTCAAGTTCCTCCACAGGGTCATACTGAGAGCAGCGCCTACACCTACCAAGCCAATCTGCAACCCAAGATAGTTACGCATTCCGATGGCAACGCCACTACCGCCCCATACCGCACCTGCCACCCGTCCCGTATAATTGCTGTACTGTATAGCCAGCGAAGTACCCCCGTTCCACTTTGGTGGAAGCTTTTTACTCAACGTACTCATTGTCACTGTACTAGCAAGGTTGAAGCCCAAAGCAACAGCCCACCAGCACACGTATACCGCCCCATAGTTCAAGGCCTTTCCCCCGGCTCGAAGGAGGCCGAGGAAGGTGATGAGGCCACATAGACCCAGTGTGGTGCCGAGGGCAAGAATCAGACGATCCTGCGTACGCCGCGCCATCAGGAGATTTACTATGAGGAATGGAAAAGTTGTCGCTCCTCCAAGTGCGAGGAAGTTTCCTGCAGCGAATGGTGACCAGTGGAAAGGCGGCGTATATGCACCGAAGACAGGAATATTGGACTCCCAGGCACCGAGGATGAAGAAACACGTCATGGCGAACCAACACATGCACAGAATAACGCCCCGCTGCTGTGGAGTGAACCGAAAAAGAAGAAACGGGTGGTTATTGGATGATTGGGTTAATGTGGCACCTTGAAGTGCAATACTTGTCGAAGGCTCAGATGCATTTTCAAACGCACGCTGGTCTGATGGAATATCCTCGTAGTACCACCATACGAGGGCCCAAAATAACATCCATACTCCTGCCATTGCCCAAGCAGGGGCTGTAAAGCCATTCCAAACTCGACCACCGAATCCAATCTTGTAGAACAGTCCTCCTGCGAACGGACCCAACGACATACCTACACCTTGGCCAATAACAAGCCAAGAAGCGAGAGTGGTGCGCCGACGTACTCCAACAATCCGAGGGTCGCTACAATAACGCTTGCAATACATCCATAGCGTGAAGCTCAGCCCAGATACGATACGGCCCAAAAGTATAAGGTAAAGAAAGTTGACGTAGTATGCAAGTGCATAGAGAACGTGTCCTAGAATTGAGGCGCAGCACGCAACATGTAAAGGGAGTGTATAGACGCCTAGACAACCTCGTAAAGAATTATACGATTGACTTGTAAATTGGGAACACACCTTTGTCATATCTGGCAAGAGGAATGAGAGCAAGTCCTGAAAACAAGGTAGGCACGCCGATGACGATACCAGAGAAAGTAGATGTTCCTCCAAGATGAAGAGCGTACTCGTTGGAAGAAGAAACGATGATAAAGAAAGATATCTATATGAATGTTGCGCGTCTGCACCATGATCACATGTAAGGTGTAAAATGTACCTGAAGGAGTATATTGGCAGAAATCATGATAACCAGCGACGCACGTTTTGGGAGCTTAAGCTCTGGATCATGCGTAGAGTCCGGAAGTGCAGGTTCGGGAGGGCTAACAAGCATATCTTCATAAGTTCCAGCATTTGCCCGATATGAAAGTACAGGCAGCTGCATTGTACAGATTCAAGACCGCCGAGAAGCAATGAAGCTCGTAGAAACTCATGCTAAAGACGACTTGATCGGATACGCATGAGATTAAGCAAAAAAATATTTACTTAAATTTGCGATCTTACTGCTACTACATCTCCGATATCATTCGTCCCTCTGTTAGGCCAAGTTGGCAATTATCTCGATATACTTCGTTCATATAACTTATCAGTGAACCATACGGGAATGCAGGACGTCCGCATACCACCTCTGTCGTCCAAGCTCCGTGGATTTGCCTAGTGTAGACTAGACGCACATATCGTCCTTGAAAATAGATGTAACGAACAATGAAAGAAACTATGGTCTATCTTACGTCTTTGAAGCAGTACAACTAGACTCGAACATAACGGGAACATGGAACGCTGGCTTCGATAGGAGGCTTGGTTTGGGTGAGTTCCCAGTGCCTTTGATTGTCGTCCATTCCTTAATACCTTCGAATAGGCCGTCTCTTCTCAACAACCGTCACAGCTTTTATTCTCGACGGTTAACAAACTCCTACAACATGGCCGGTCATGCCACTCTCACCGAATCCTTGACTGCCACACTACGCTTCCCACATTTAACAAGTTTCGCCATCTGCACAGGCGTTTACGATTAACTCATGCTATGAAAAACATAGCCCTCGCGATGGGTAAGGACCAGGACGTTTCCTTCAAGTGGTAGCATGGAAAATGGACGCCATTGTCGAGTGTATTACTTACAGCCTTTATGTACGTTTCGCTCTATTTTTTCCCTCCTGGTCTTTGCGTCTCCCTATTTAACATCAATACCTCCTGCTTTACTGCAACCGCAGTGGTCCCTCTTTAGTTGACCTTTTACGATCTGGCCACCTTTGCTGCCTCTTTCTGGACCTATCCGCACATTACGAAATTCCACTGACAGCTCTATTTTGGGCCTACTCCAACCGTTTGGTGCCTGCCTCTCATGTTGCTATTTTACACAGCGATCTCGAAATGGCCCTTTCCAGTCTACTGTTACTTGTAAACAATGTCCCCGGCCTGTCTCTCATTGCTATTCTGCATAACGATATCAGGCACTTTCCAGTTCACTGTTACCAGTGCAAATTTTACCAAAGCTGTGGATAGTCAGCTCTCAATCCTCTCACGGGCAAAACTTTGTTCGGTTCCTTACACACACCACACGTCTATCTATCTATGGTGGACAGGATAAACGTGAGCTCGAGGTCTTAATCCAGAGCATTCTTCCTGCCATCAGAATATCAACGATTATCTCGGTGTCTCATGTGGAATCTTGAAGATATGTCCGTTAGATCCACGCAATGACCTTATATTCCCATCGGTATCTGAAATAACAGCCTCCCTCTTACCCGCGGCGGGGGTAGCGTAATTTCTCGCAATGTTCTTGAAGTATTTAGGAAGGAATGCAGGCTTGAAGAATAATGAACGTTGAAAGTGGTACTCGTGAACTTGCATGTGACTCTCATGATTATCAAAGGAGATTGAGACCTACTGCAGGTGTAACTCTAGCATTATTGAACTCAATGCGCAAGATCTACTGATTTGTGGAAATGAAATTGGCCCCATCCTGTACGAGTACGACAAATCCAGACAATGCGGTCTCGCAACGTGGTATTTACCTCCTAACATCCGGCATTCCGTTATGCCGCGATATGTCGTCCTTTGGCTTTGCTTTGAACGCGAGTTTAAACTTCATCCTCACCGAGTACTGCCGTTCATGAGAGGAATTGGCGCCACCCAGATAGAACTAAAAATGGTACAAAACCTCGGTCTCGTCCCTTTTGATTTGACAACGTGCCGGACTCAAACTAAAGATTCCAGTAGCCAAGCACTTGCTTATCTTGAACTTCTTAAAAGCCAATCCGACTTTACACCTTATGGAGGCGTGTCCGAGAGATAAGAGGTCCTGCCTGATACGCCCACATGTTCCCAATCTGGACAGAAGACCGATCCTCACTGACAGCCTGGTCCGGCACAGTTCTCGGGTCTTTCTCCTTCGGATGAGTAACGGAACTCACATACTTCAAAACTTTTGCACTATCATTCATATCGCTACGAGCCTTCCGAAGTTCTGGTTATTCCCATTCTTCAAGTCATCTCTGACTGGTAGCATGATGCATCATCCTCCGACAAATTCCTCCGACAAATCATGTTCCTTTTCTGACGTAACCATACCTGCTAGGAAACAGAAGTTTAAAATCCGACAGAGGACTCAACACCACCGAGCGGTTGTTTGATACTCCTTTTGACCGTCTCAACTCTGGCAACTACTTGATTTATTCTGATTCAAGAATTCCTTGTTTTTATTTCTCAAAGGTCTCAAATTCTTGGAGCCACAGCGACTGAAGGATGGCTGGAAAGTAGAAGGATGAAGGAAGAGAAGTCTGGGTTAAACAAGGATATCTCCATTGGTCCATCAAAAAGACGATCTATTTACCGGGCACAGCTCAAACCAGTACACTGTGTCAGAACCCTAATATTGCAGACTCTGTACAGACTGGTAAATAACAAGTCCTCAGTCCGATATATAATTGACTGAGGGTAGAGCAGTGCCATGGTCATATGTATGTATATATGTGTGATGTGATAATAGGGATCTTGTCTTTAGGGTGAATGAGTGAATGTAAACGAAGGGACAAGGGGGTGATAGCGTCGATGAGGGTTGATGGTGTGCCTTGCGTTGCCACTGTGCCCGGTCGACACTTGCCTCGCCGGAAAGTGCCAGACCAACGCACTGATAATTCAAGTACTTCCAGACTCGACGCTTGACGACTAATCAGAAGAACAATCTAGAGAGAAAGAAAGGTGGAAACGAGCAATATATTTAGCTGAAGACATTGCGTCGCTTACTGTGCAGGTCAATCCATCTCGTTCACTGTTACTTCTTTCTTGAACGTTTATTATTTGCATTTCCTTCATCTCCTCTCCCTCGAGCCTGACGATGACAGTGCTTGAGTTGCTTGAGTGCCACATCTGAATGCGGAATCTGAGGCGTTTAGAGTTATCAGAGCTCTCGATCTTGGGCGATGCTACTTGATATGTTATCGCGACATACACCTGGGGTAATAGATTCTACGGGTATGTATTGATTGGTACAGAAGTATTTACCAAGACACGCGTATTCATTTTCTTTAGAAGTAAAATCATAAAAAACCACTTGAAAAAACCACTTGAGATCTCATGAGTAACCTCACGCCTCGGCCTCAGCACTCGACAACCCATGCAACTCTGAAAACGGATCCCACGACGAATCGACATGTCTCTCATACTCCAACACATCCGCCACGCGCTTCGCCTCTTCCTCGCCAAACACCTGTGCAATCCACGCAAACACCACGTCCAGCCCCGCACTGATGCCTGACGACGTCCACACATTTCCATCGACGACCCAGCGCGCACGGGGGACCCATCTAACGTTGCCCCCCCTCGGTGCGACGGCGGACGTGGCCCACTCCCACGCGCTCTTGTTGGTCGTCGCGCGCCTGCCGTCAAGCACGCCTGCGTGCGCAGCGATGACGGAGCCCGTGCACACGGTGATGAGGTATTTGAGCTGGGGGTATACTCTCGCTGTGAAGGCGATGGCGTCTTGGATGTGTGGCGAGGACATGTCGCGCATGCCGCGGCCGCCGGGGACGAGGAGGACGTCGAGGGGCGGGGCGGTGGCGTATGTGCGTGTAGGGACGATGGATTCGCTGAAGGCGAAGGAGGGTGGGGAGATTGGGCTTGGGGGCTTGGTTGAGACGGGGGAGAGGGTTGAGGAGATTAGGGAGAGGGTGAGCGGGTGGGGGGAGGTTAGTGCGAGGGTGTTGAGTGCGTCGAGAGGTCCGAAGACGTCGAGCGCTTGGAAGCCGGGGAAGAGGATTACCCCAAAGCTGAGGGGAGGAGACATCTTAGCTGGAGGTAAATAAACCAAAAAAAGAAATAGATAAGATGTAAAAGGAAAATTAGAACACGTGGCTCGACGGACAACTTCCCACCATGGACACGGACCACGTCCTCGTAGAACCCCAACTATCATCAGCAAGCCGGTCCTCACGCTCCCGGCGCGACTCTCATTCGCGAAAACACCACAGGGACCGGGAGGGAGGCCGTGGGTCCACAAAGTCCAAGGTGCGGTTGTCCGTTCGTGTTGTGGTTATGCTTACATTGGGAGAAACAGAATCCTGCGCATCGGAGTACGAGGTACAAGGAAAAGTACGTACCGCTTGGATGAACTATATAGATAAGCCGAATGGTATCTGCGACCAGGTTCCAAGCCCTCAGGGAAAGATACGAACGCGTCCTAGCTGTACGTGTTTCCTTTCCTTTCCTTTCCTTTCAATTCCAACCACGAATCCAGATGCGCGACACCATCGAACGCGATCTATACATCGCCACCGACAAAATGGATAGAATCCAAGCCGAGAACGAGTGCGTACACGCCTGGTACATTTCCCTCGCTCACCACACAACCCAAGCCTGCTCCTCGATGCAATACACACTGCCTCGCCTGAACTAATCGACCTCGCCTCTCCCATCGTTGCACCACGCCCAATTCATCCATACGCCCACGCCCACGCCCAGCCATATCCCACTACTTCCAATCCACATTTGTATCCTCCAGGTCCCCCTCCCGGCCCCCAAGGCCGATTCTCCCCTAATGGTCCACCAAATAGTCATATACGCGAGCAGGACACGGACTATGACTACGACAATGACTATGATTACGAGATGCGCGTCAGTCCTCGTGTTGTTAATTTAAATAGCGGTCAGGGGCAGGAATTTGGTAATGGGCCTGGAAATGTGAATGCGAACCCTGACTCAAGTCGAGGCGTGAATGGGAACGGGATTAAACCATCCCCGCGTGTAGAGGTATGTGCTCTATGGTTGTGTCAGGTTATGTTACTCATGCGGCCACAGTCTGTGCCCGCGCCAGAAGCTGAGGGTAACGGGGCACGATAACCAGGATAGGACTGCTTTGCTGATTGGGCTGTTTGATGTATACTACTGTACATACCTTTAAAGATTGATTTTCTTCGTTCCTTCGTTCTTGGTTCCTCAATCATCATCTCTGTTACTCCAAAAGGAATTCTATTCAGTCGTGCGACATTAAAAAAGGGTCAAGGACATCTAGATGGCCTTGGCCTTGACGAGCTCTACATCCATAGCGCATCAGCCACATGTGCCAAGAGAAAATAAAAGATTCCAACTCACGCTCAATCTCAGCAACGGCGGCGTTGATAATATCCTTCTGCGTCTTTTCGTCTTTGAGGCTCGCAAGGACCTTGGAAACAACGGTCTTGGTAAGATCGGCCTGCTCGCTCTCCTTCTGCTGCTGCTCATAGCGGACCCAGCTATCAAGCACGCTCTTCACCTCTGCCGCAACAGCCACCTTTTGTTGCTGAACAAACGTCTCTGCTTCGAGTTTAGCAGTCTCCTGTTGCCCAAGCAAAATCAGCAACGACTACGCTGAAGGGGAAGAGTGAGAAGACGGGACCTTGGAAACGGCAAAGAGGCCCTGGGTGAGTGATACGACGTCCTTCATTTGCGCGACCGAGTCGATGCGCTCCTGCACAGCCTGCGTATGTTCCGCACGAGCACCTTCCAGCACCTTCTTAATACGCGAAATATGTCCCTCTGCCCAGTTCTTGTACGGTTCCTGGATAATCTACATCGTGCAGACCACACATCAGCTGCGCAACCGCACACGCAGGGTCGGTGGTACTCACCTTTCCGAGATACGTAAAGAAGATGATGGAGGCGACGAGGATGATGGACTCCTCGTTGACGACGTAGAGCTCCTGGGAGATGGCGACGGCGGCGAGACCCGTGCCGAGGATGGCGGAGCCGGTCTTGGTGAGGAGGCCGGGGGACGACGGGAGCTTGTCGATGAGCTCTGACGCGCGCTCGGAGGGGGGCTGGGGCGAGGAAGAGGTGGACATTGTGCGCCTGTGCGGGTGTTTTTCGATGTTCTGTGTTTATTACCAGAAAAATAAAGAGAAAAACTGACATGGCGAGAGAGGAGAACGAGGGGACGACGCGTGGGCGCGCTGGAGAGGTGTCAGTGGAATTTACTAGAGGAGACGGGGAAACGGACCGGCCACGCGCAGAGAGCTGAGAGCGATTCTGGACGCCATTGCCAGGAGTTTTTTGCAGAACAACCACAAGAGACTGTGCGTGCTGTATGTCCGTGGGAACTCCGTCTGTCCGGGTTTTTACGAGTGTGGAAGGGGTTAGGGTTTCTTTCTTAAGTAGAGTTACGTCAAGGTCAAATGGATTTCTTAAACTCCAAATTTGCCGTTTACTGCTGGTATCATCGATGCTTTTTCTGGACCCGAATGGCGAGTTTGGCTGCCGTCACTGATATATTGACGAATACAGTAGACATAGTTTTTGACTTTTCTGGTTTAGCTTAAACTCTCTTCTCAATACGGCAGTCATTTTTTCTTGTTCCGTCTTCTCGGGGGGATTTTTTCTTGTACACTGGCATCCTGGACTAACAGATGTGCACGGTTCGCCATATTCTAGCTTACGCACATGTCAGATGGTACCGTCTCTCAGGTTTGACGTGTCTCGGAAGGATTTTTCTCGTACACTGGCATCCTGGACTGCACTTATGCACGGCTCGCCAACTTCTTGTTCTGGTAACTATTACTTTGCCATCTGCTGCCGGTATAATCATCTTTTCCTCTCTGGACCCGACTGGTGGCGACTTTGTCAGTTAAATCTTTCCGTAACCTTCTACTTCCATTATCGATGTAGTAACAAAACCTGGCCAATTTTAGTTGATACGCTATACCAGATGACCAACCCGATGTTATATATACACCCACAGGTCTTGAATTCAGTTGCAAAGAACCACTAATGACTTCCAGACCTACAGCCGAGCAGTTCGATATCATCTTTGCAGGTGGTAAGTGCCCCCCGAGATCCGACCTTGGTAACAAGGATTCAAACGCCCAACACAGGAGGTGCCTCCGCATGTGTCGCCGCAGGGAGACTCGCCCAAGCAGATCCTAGTCTAAAAATCCTCGTCCGTCATCCCCACACCCATCGACGTCGAGGCATCTACTGACTCGCCGTCCTTTCTGAAAGGTCCTAGAGGCAGGGCCGCTCACCCAGGACAGACCAGAGCACGTCCAGCCTGCGCGGTACTTCAGCAACCTCATGCGAGGAAGTGATCTCTTCACGATGCACCAAAGCAAGCCTAGTCCTGCACTGTCCGACCGCTCGGTGATAATCCAAGCGGCGCGCTGTGTCGGCGGGGGGTCCAGCGTAAACTGTGCGCACGCATGCCTTTTCTTAATGTTTGGACTAAATGACTTACTGACTTGCATGCTGTTGTAGTCACTGCGTACACGCGTGCCGCCGCTTCGGATTATGATGACTGGGAAACGGTCCATGGGAACCCTGGCTGGGGCTCGAACCATCTGATCCCTCTCTTGAAGAAGGTGTGTGATTACGAGGATTGGCACGCCGGTGAACACGGCTTGATTTGAGGCATTGTAGGCAGAGACTTATCAGCCCCAGGGTGATTTATCTACGCATGGAACCCAAGGCCCGATTAAAGTTTCTTATCTATCGGAAATACCAAATGTGGCGTCGCAGTTTCTTAAAGTTGCCTCTGAGTATGATAAGGAACGTGGGTTTGCTGAAGATCTGCAGGGATTTTATTCCTGCAATGTCTATGGAGTTCGTAGTTTTCTGTCCACAACGCGTCTTTATT
>JAGGAT010000366.1:0-35392 GCA_017657195.1 Termitomyces sp. T70a
TACTCCCTCTTTTCAAACTCAGCTGCACATGTGACCTTAGCATGTGACCTAGACCTGGAATCCAGACATGTGACTACAAGCAGGTGATCTGGACATGTGATCCTCACATGTGACTTATATATCATGTGATTTACTTTTATTTTCTGAGCGCCTGGCAAGGTGAATCCTTAGACTTGCTCTCTTTGGATCTCCCTTTGCCAGGTGTGTAGTTGTTATTACTTACTTCTATTACTTATACATACACTAATATACTTTGAATCTCCCTTTGCCAGCTGTGTGACTGAGCCATAGCTTCCAAAGGTCGCCCTTACAAGGTCAGTAACGATAGATGACTTATACTGGGGCGTAACAATGCTTAGCGTAGTCCTAAGCACGTATGCCTTGCCATAAGTGCAGGGCACAAACCAACAGCAGTTGGCAACGTATTGTTTTCAAGAGGAGAGCGAGAGTATGAAAGTTTAAGTTCCTTTGGCAACTCACATGAGCGCTAACAAAACCTGAAGTCTTGTGGGTAGGAACAAGGGATATTATTTTCTGGCTTGTTACTACAACAAATGAAGTATTTATACTAGTGAATGGTCGTCGCCAAGAGGCTGTGACTTGAGTAAAGAAAGTGGTACAAGTTGAAAAGTAAGTAAAATGAAGGAAAACTAACTGTGCGCCAATGAATACACTGCGCCCACACTCCTATTTGACTGGGTGTCCAGGGCGCCTGTGCCGTGGGTGTTGCCAATAGCAAAGGCTAAGCATGTGCCCCTGCAAGTGGTGGAGCAGTGGCCAATTGTATTGGGCACATGTCTGTTGCAACCAGGTGATCGACTGGCTGGGCACCAGTGTACTGCTGCCTAGGGGATTTGGGCCAAGGCGCCAATAGATGCTGGGTGCCGTATCCTGGTCTGTCATTTGCCAAGGGTATTCTTTGCCGAGATGCCAAAGGGTGTCAGTGATTGCCGTCGGTGGCCATTGGTGGTTGCATGTGCTCATATTTGGTGGTTCTTTGCATGTGCTGTTTCTGTGATATGGTCATGACCGTGGCTCGTGACCTTGCTGTATCCTGTTGCTGCGCTGATCCTGGGCCGAGTCTCATCAATGTGGCCATGGGAAATTAGGATGCTGCATGCCATGTGGCTGGCAATTTGCAAATGTTTGTCTGCCTGGCAGACTTTGGAGATTTTCTGTTATTCTGCTTTTTTTTTGTTGTGCCACATTTATACTTGGCAGACTTGTAGACACATGGCCTCACGAGGCCCTTATAAAACTGGGCAGAGCTCACGGAGCTCTGAAAGGGGGGGAAGACCCAGACAGGGTCAATCCAAGCAAGGATTTCATATGAGGTACCAGCCACAAGCAGCTGTGGCCTATCCAGGCCACGATGAGCCATTACCAAATGAGATGCCTCTCCATTTGTGGATGGAGGTGGATGGGGAGGAGGAGCAGCATGAGTGCCAGCTGCCTGGATGCTATTACCAACCGGTACCAAGTGCACATCAGGCACTGGTGAGGGCATATGCATGTGCTGTGGTGCCAGCAGTGACGAGAGAAGTTGCATCCCAAGCGCAGTCAAAGATGGGTATGGATGTGCTCCTGTGGCATCTCAAGATGGCAGGGCAGCCTGTGCCCTCCACAGCTTTGTTTTTGCAAGATAACCTTGCAGTTATGGTGATGGAAGGGTTGCTTGATCAAATTGAGCTGATGAAAAGGCAGCACGTTACGCTGGAGCAGATTGATTGTGCGGCAAAATGCAAGCTGCCATCATATGAGGGGGTGAGTGGAGAGCCAAAAAGGGCTAAACAGCAGCCACTACAGCTAGTGGAGGTGGTTCAGGCAGCAGTGCCCATGCCACCTGGTCCAATGGCATCATCAAGCTCTGGAGTTGTGTGGCCTACTGCCACCTTTACAAAGAAAGTAGCATCATCCAGGAAAGCTGAGCGGCCAGTAGCTGCCTCAATTGAGCAATCTGTAGTTGCTATGATGGTAGCTGTAGTCCTGAAGGCGCTGGATGTGCCTGTCAGAGAAGGGGTACAGAGTCAAGTAGATGAGGAGATGAATGAAGTCCCTTTGACGAGGGATGAAAAAGAGTGGCTAGACGCCCTTAACTCAGTAGGGACACATACAGGGAAGAGAGGTCCACCTATGGTGGATCACAATTGTCAGCTCAGGTCTCAGAGGTGTCGGGGCTATCCAAACCTCACCAGGGGCATAAGCCGCCCTTGGACATATCCAAGCTGGAACTTGTTGAGTTCCCAGCTAACATTTTGGAGGAGGCAGAGCCCACCCAACTATACTTCATGAAGGCCACATTGATCTCTGCACTGCCAGTGCATGTACATGTGATTACAATAGACACCAACCCACACACTCCTGCACAATATAATGGTTTGGCAGCAACCTTGGCCACCAATAAGGGGAAACAGAAGGCAGTAGCTCCAGTTGATGATGAGAGTGACTATGGTGAGTTGCAAATGGAGGAGGAAGAAGAAGATGGAGATGGGGAGTCAGCTGCATAGTGCTTTCAGTGCATGCAACACAACAAAAAGCTTGCCCAGAAGAAGGCAAACAAGGTGAAGGAGGCTGTGGCCATTGCACATAAAGCACAGAACAATTTTTTGGGATGCATTCCTGACATTCTGAGGGTGAAGATTTGGGGGCCTCTTGATGTGGAGTGGCTAAACTCTTGCTTCCAAGAAGCCCTCAGCTCCTGTGTCTATTACTTGTATCTGACAAACACTGTGTTTGTCAGAGTGGAAGCAAATTGTGCTGCTGTGTACGAGTACAGCACTGGCCAGGCAGCCAAAGTGCCTGGTACCATGGTGTACAAGTTTGCCTGCCAGAGATTCCCCAGCACTCCCTACAAACTCAAGCGGCTGCATAAATACTATGCCAACCCACATATACCTCAGCATGACCGTATTGTTGCTTACATGTTGCTTATAGAACTTTGGGAGTTTGCCCAATGGGTGGACATGTTGATTCATGATTGAACAATGAAGTTACTGTGTACCGATCCTGTTTACAAGGATCTTGTCAACCCCATGCCAGGTCCTGAGGACCTTTATCTGGTCAAACAATGTCATATTCCATCATGCTACTTGCGCATAAAGGAGGATGGGATGTCTGCACTGCGTGTCATGCGCACACCTAATCCCAATACTCCATTTAATCTTGACCAGATAGCACAATATGCACTTATTTTTGGACAACCTGGCATGGAAAATACCTGGCAGAGTATTGCAGTAGATTTGGCTTATTGCATGCATTGGCAGACTCAGTTTGGGTTTGTGCTTTGTCATGCTCTCTACATAAACAGTGCAGGTAAAAATACCTTGGTGTGCCAACTGGCACTAGTAATGGCATGGCCTGGATTTTATCATGAGGCAATTGCAGCCTATGATAAGGTGTACAAAAAACCATTTGAAGCTCAACAGGGAGCCCAACTAATCATTTACCAGTTGCATGTACCTGATGATCAGGTATACAACTTCTCCAATGAGGACATGCTCCATGCCCTCCTTTATAATTGTATTCTGCTCACATGGGTGGATCATGCATATACTTATGGCATAGTCTATCTAGAGCAACAATTCCATTAACCAACAATGTCACTCGACATCTTTTGTGAGATTGACAATGAGCACCTTGAGTGCCTCAATATTTATGAGACTCCCCCGGCCATCCTGCATTGGGATGGATGGCGCAAACTAACCAAAGAGGATCAGTACCGCCTCCTATTCAAATGCGCTGAAGAAAGCACAGTTGGTATCTTTTCTGAGGCCATAGGCCTCTATTCTTATATTGGAATAGACCTTAATGTGGGTTAGCTCTGAAAAAGAACACCGGCGCATGGTACAATGCCTCATGTTGGTGCTGCAACTAACATCATGCTAACCAATTGTGAAATGGTAGATGCAACTGCTGCAGGGAGTCCAATGACCTCACCGATTACAGAATCTGAGCCCCTCTCCTCTGCAACTAACATTGCAATTAAGGAGAGTGCAACAATGATGGAGGCAGGTGGAGCTCCACCAAGCAAAAATGACAGGCTACCTGCCCAATAAATGACTATTTGTAGTATAAGTAATGTTGAGTTATCCACTTGACAACATGTTACTAACACTTGTTGTGCATTGCAGCACGTATTTCATTTTGTCTTTGTCTTTTTTTTATTACACTGTACTATATTGTAATATCTGGCATCTGTGGATGCCATGTCACATACTCATCTGCACCAATGGTGCTTATAAGCAGAGTGAATGACCAACATATTAGACTGACTGCGTTTTGGTCTGAGCAATCCACTTGCTCATTTATTATGATCCTATTGCATCCTGCAATGCACCAACTTGGATGACCATCAATAATCCATAGGTCGTATTATATATTCCTATGGGGATCTACCTTTACTCCAGACCATGAAGCGGTCTGAAGAGGGGGTGTGTAATCATTGGGGTTACTCATAGCTTAACCATTGTGCCTAAGGCACATAATGTATTATAGTTATAGTATAAGTATACCCAAATGCGCACTGTTGATGTACATTCATAGATTACATAAGGCTAACATCTTGTATTCACAATGTATTTAGTCTAATCCAATATTTTGGTCTGATTCAGCTACTGTGTGATATACACAAGATTGTTCTACCTATAGCCAACAGCTACATCCAAGCTCTCAAGTGCAAAGCTGAGTTGCTATTGTTCCTACTCAGTGCCCCATCTGCACTGACCCATTTATTCAGATACATTGACACCACTAAATGATTGCACAACACCTCCTCAATGCCCCCCAGCCAACCCATCCACCCCACACCTGCCTCTTCAGCTCTGCGCCCTTCCTGCCCAATCCCTATTGCCTCCAACCCCATCACACAATATCTACGCAGATCCCCAGTTTAAAATTCTCCTACTAATTTACATAGGCTCTATTAATAATGGCACCCAGCTCTGCCTTACTGGTCTATCTCAGTAGGGACACCAGCCCTATTGCTCATCCCAACCATACTTGCTCCACAAGTTCTCATTGTAACTCCCACCCCACCCTCACTGAGCATTGAGCCCTCTTTAGGTTCTACCAGGGGAGCACAGACTAAAACAATGCTTGAAAGTGTTGGCTCACCTACTCCACATATGCAGGGGGGTGCAGCATTTCATGGCTCTTGTAGAAGTAATACACTGTCTGTAGTACCGTGCAATATAGACGCTATGTGTCTCATCAATGAGCCTCTGGCTGGGCTCAGCACAGGAACTGGCAAGTGATATTGATGAGCACTAATCAAGATGATGCCATGGGAATAGCATGTGCCTGGAACATGCCCATAGCAAGATACACAACCACTGGTACATTGGCAATCACAGCAATCATTGGCAGCAAGGCGATCACCGATATCACAGCAATCATCAGCAGCAAGGCAACCACTGATATCAAGGCAATCACCAACATCATGGCAATCACTGACATCACAACAATCACCAATATCACAGCAATCACTCAGTGCCATGGCTTCCTAGCACCACAGCCAGCCACCAATGCAGAATAGTCTCCCGGTGCCTGGCACCACTTGGTGCACTCATTGTAATGCACTGGTGCCCAATATACCCAATCACCTGGTCCTGTCACACACACTCCCAATACAGTTAACAATCGCTCACCTTCCTGTTGTGGCAAGCATCTGGTTCTTGGTATTGATATCACCCACTGCACAGGTGCCCAGAACCCCCATAAATACAGAGAGTGGGCGTGCTACATTCATTGGTGCCCAAGAACTTTTCCTCGCCTTCTTATTTTTCTTACTTACCGCTTTCTTTACTAAAGTCCAAGCCTCTTGGCAACAGCAATTAACTAGTATAGATACTTCACTTCTTGTAGTAGCACAGCAGCAAATTATACTGGAGTTCACACCCCTCACACTTCAGATTTCATTGGTGCCCTCCCAAGTCACCAACAGAACTTAAGTCTTTCCTCAATTGCTCACCTCACGTTTGTTTCCCAGGACCTCACACCTTGCACATTTGGCAGGCACTCACGCTTAGAACTATGCTAAGCTTTTGTCATATCTCTACCATCTCCTGTGGTCGCTAATGCCTAGCGCCTCCCTTTTGTGAACTTTGAGTTAGCCCTTAGCTTGCACTCTTCTAGTGTCTATCCCTTAGTGCCTCGCACCAACTGCCTTTACTGATCTCCCTACATACACCTCTTCCAGGACCTTGGTTCACCCAGGGCTCCTGCTCTGCTGACAACTGCTTGGCACCAACGACCACCACTTCTCACACACTACTGCCACCCATTTTAACAAGTTCTCTGAGACCTGCCCAGTACTCCCCCAAATAACTTAGCATGCCCAACGCAAAATAGTGGCTAGTGTCTGTATCTGTGACAGCATTAGTTAATTTTTTGGGCATCATCATTGTGCATATTAATTGATTAAAAAAAAAAAAAAAAAACTCAGTGCTTAATCCCAGCCTCAACCTCACTGTGTTCAGTCAAGGCCTTGGTTTTCACAAGTGAATGTCAATCATACAAGGTACTGTAAGCTGAATTGAATTTTTCTTGAGTTTTTCTAATTTTTCTTAGCATTTATAGACCTCAAAAACAATGCACTATAGCCCTTAAATTTTTCCTGATTTTTCAGTGATTTTCTTGAAATTTTTAAGTATTTTCTATGCTGTTACCCTAGAAGGAAGGTTCTTGGTTAGCCTTGGTCAGCATTAGTTATTGCATCAGTTCCCATGAAATAGTCGTCCTATTCTATGGCTTTGCTCTCAAACCCCTTCCAACTCAGCCTCTACTCAAATCTCACTTTGTTTGGTTAGGGCTCCAAGAATGTATAGGTAACTCAGTGCTTAATCCCAGCCTCAACCTCACTGCATTCAGTCAAGGCCTCAGTTTTTCATGACTCAAGTGCTTAATTCCAGCCTCAACTTTACTGCGTTTAGTCGAGGCCTTGATTTTTCATGACTCAAGTGCTTAATCCCAGCCTCAACTTCACTGCATTTGGTCAAGGCCTCAGTTTTTCACAATTCAAGTGCTTAATCCCAGCCTCAACCTCACTGTGTTTGGTCAAGGCCTTGGTTTTTCACAACTCAAGTGCTTAAATCTCAGCTTTCAAAATGTTACTGCAAGCTAAATTCAATTTTCTTTTGGATTTTTAAGCATTTATAAACCTCAAAAAAAAAAAAATGCAATCAGTGTATTAATGGCTCTTGAATTTTTCCTGATTTTTCACTAATTTTTCTCAAATTTTTTGAAGCACTTTCTATGTTGTTACTCTAAAAAAAAGGTTCTTGATCAGTGCTGACCAATCTTGAGTCACCCACTGTTCCCATGAAACGGTTGTCCCATTATATAGACACTGCTGGCAGCCAAATGTGTTTCCTTTGGAAAAAGTGATTGAGAAACCTGTCACCTAGTTTCCAAATGAATTGTCTCTAGAAAATATGTAAGCAGTTTTTCTGGTAAAAATTTAGAAAATTAAATTCATATTTCTCAACTATTTTCAAAATAAGAATAATAACTTTTTTTGAGCCTTTTTCCATAAGAAACATAATGGAAAACATAATAATATTACCATTGAGGTTTCTATGAGATAAAGAACAACTTTTTCCCTTAAAAACAGGGCAGGGATGTAAACCTTTTAACTATCTCTTTGTATGTTTTTCTGGTAAAAATTTATTATTTTACCTTGAGAGAGCAGGTATTTACAAGAAAACCCCTTGAAAGAGCAGAAATTTACAAGAAAAACATACAAAGAAATAGTTCAAAGGTTTACATCCCTGTTTCTAAGGAGAAAAGTTGTTCTTTATCTCACAGAAACCTCAACAATAATATTATTATGTTTTCCATCATGTTTCTTGTGGAAAAAGGCTTAAAAAAAGTTATCATTCTTACTTTGGAAATAGTTGGGAAATATGAATCTAATTTCCTAAATTTTTACAAGAAAAACTGCTTACATATTTTCTAGAGACAATTCATTTGGAAACTGGGTGACAAGTTTCTCAATCACTTTTTCCAAAGAAAACATGTCTGGCTGCCAGCAGTGATGCTGAAGACAGCAAAGAAATACCAGATAGGCTTCCACCCCATAATATGTGAGAGACCTCTAAAAATGGAAATGCCAATTTGGTTCCATGTCAGTCTAGTACAAGAGAAAAACATTCATATACACACAGACACAATGATCTGTATGCGGAAGAACTACAAGGTCAGAATGACTGGTGACATGCTATGACTAGGTCAGAGTCTTGACCCCATGTTAAACATAAGGCATAAAGTAGGAAAAACTGTGCATGCAGACCCTGCTACAAACATAGGGCAATCAGGTGTCAGAACCTGAATAAATGTAGCATGACTGCCAGGAAATACATAAGTAAGCTGGGCAGGGAATGGAACCCAAACCTACCAAACAACATACAAGAAACAAGCATTGACAAAGACACCCTTCTGCTCGATGAGGAAACACTCCTGTTCAAACTTGACATTACCACAAGAGGCTCCTTAAGAGAAGGATTCTGAGTTTTCATGACTAAAAGAATGGACCTGATGGACAACTTGGACTATAGCAGATGGGGGGAGGAAAATCAAACTATAACAACAATATACATGGATGGCTCATGTATAAGAAACAAGGAAGGACAAGTGGTGGCAGGGGCCGGTATATGGTTTGGACATGACATCCCCAGAATGAAGGAATAAGACTCCCCAACAACATAACCCAGACAAACAACACAGGAGAGACAGTGGTGATCCTTGTGGCAGCACAAGCTGTCCATCCTGATCAGACAGTCCTGATTAGAAGTGACTCCCAGATCACAATAGACAACATTACCAGATTCCTAGGAAGGAGGGAGGATGACAGCTGGATAGGAACAGCCAACCAGAACATAATGAGGCCCCTAGTAGCCCAGCTAAGAGCGATGATGCGCCCAAAGTTTAGCTAAATGCTGTCTTAGTAAGCTGCACTTAGCCTTGTTTTGCATTGGGCTTGCAAAGTGTAGAGGGAGTCCCGGGCAGGTCCCAGTTACTCGATCCTATAGTGTGAGGTAAGGCGGCAAGGATGTTGCCGTTGGTGGACGGCAGGCGGTAAGAGTTCAAGAAGTACGGGAGATGATACGTGATAAGCTTACAAAGCTTCAAATCTTTACTGTCGGCGCTAAGAGGCGGCAAGCGTTGGCGCCAACGACGAAGGTGTACTCATATAGTACCGTTCAAGATGTGGAACAAAGGCCACACTGAGAACCTTTGTTGGAGATGGAGAAAGGCAGAGTCGCTAATTGCTTAGCGCCTCGAGCAAGCTCTTAGAGATCTGGACTTTGGCGTGAAGGTGCTGGGTGCAATTCAATGGTTCTCTACTGACAAATGGTAAGGTATTTATAGTAAGTGATGGCGGCAACTTAGTGAAGGGTCGGCAACAACTCTAATAGTTGCCGCTAATGAAATGTAAGTGAAAGGTCCGCTAATAAGACTATAAAGAAGGTAAATGATACTCAGGGAGCGTCATGCGGGCGGTTAGCTTGGGCGTGCCGCCACATAACGTGCAGGGCATCAATCAAAGTCTTGACAAGGGTGGGCGCTAAATTGTAATGTGGCGTGTGGCGGTGGTGACTGAAAGTGCCAGCTGTTGATCATCTGTCGTCATTGAGTCAAATATGGACATATTCTGACTTGAAGAGGAAGGCCAAGCTGGCGGTGATCTGCTGATGCTGGCAGGGAGTGCTGGCAGAGTGTGGAGCCTGTATGCAGGGGTGATGGTGTGGTTTTCATTAATCATCCCGGTGGGGGCAGCACATGCAGGTAGGGGTCGTGATGCGTCACATGACTGGGATGCGTTGAGTTTGGAGGTAGTGGGATGCTCCTTGTGGGGAGGAGAGCCTGCGAGCTGGTGATGTCCACGACTTCCTGTGGAGCAGGCAGCAAGGCTGACTGTCACGTGAGTAGTTTTACCGTTGCCTGTAGATGTTGTAGTTGGCTGCGAGGATGCGTCAGTGCTGCGTGGGGGACTTGCTTGTAGGGGGCTGCTGGGGTCTTGCTGCCTTGGGTCAGTACTGGTGCGTTAAAGGCTTAAAATGTGTTGGGCCAAACCGGGGGCTCATCAGCGAGAAAAGGCCTAACTCTCTTTGAGAAAGTCAAGGGGCATGCAGGAATAGTTGGGAATGAGGGAGCAGACACACTGACAAGTATAGGAGCCAGGAAACCTGACCTAGATAATATATTACTTGAGACACCCAAGGACTACAAGGTCAATGGTGCAAAGCTAGCCTCAATCACACAGGCACTGGCATATAGAGGTATTTTAGAGTCCGTACAACCTCCTGAGAGGAAAGGGACCATGGTACACCTTGACATTATGAGGTGGGCAGCGAAAGACAGAATAGGGGAACTCCCATCAGACCAAAATATATGGAGGTCCACTAAAAACAGGTGCCTGACAAGAGAAGTAAGAGTCTTCTAGTGAAAAGCACTACACAATACATACAAGGTCAGAAGATACTGGGAAAATATTAAAAACTACAAAAATAGGTCCTTATGCCCCAAGTGTAGAGTGGAGGAATCACTAGACCATATTCTCACCAAATGTGAAGCCACAGGACAATTAACAATATGAAGCTTTGTCCAGAAACTCTTTGAGCAGAAAGGAATCCCATATAAGAAGCCCTCTTTTGGAGACCAGCTGGGATGTGTCCTATCAGGAAGAGGCCAGGGACTGAACCAAGGTAATAGGTGCTTTATGGCAATAGTCCTGCCTGAAGTGACATACACAATATGGAAGGCAAAATGTAACTGGATTATAACTAAAGAGGCTGACCCAGAGAAAATACCCACAGAAAAGGTAATGATATGTAGGATTAAGGCCGCACTGACACAATGTATAAAGCTTGATTGCCTGGCCATGGACAACAAAAGGTTTGGTAAAGCTGCAATCAAGCCTGGGACAGTTAAGAGTATGTGGCAAAGTTTTCTACCAGACAACTTGACCCTGGTCAGGGCATGGAGAAAAGCAGCCACAGTTTTAGTGGGTATTGGATGATACAAGCCCCACACTTTGTGCGTAAAAGCATTTCCATGGGGTGGCTCCTGGCCCAAGAAGAAGCGATGTATTTTACACCTGTCCTGGGATGTAGAGGCTGACCTAGCGTTCTGTCTATGCCCCTGTCGAGACACCACCAAAATAAAAAAAAAAGACAACCTCCGGCTATATTGTTGGGTATACATCACGTGTCAAGTCACATGGGAACAAAATTTGAAGGCAAAATTTCGTGGGGGATCAAGGAGTAAAGCCTCGGCTACTTCGTAGACCTCGGAACCACGATACATCACACAAGCCCTTAGTCATCTGTACATTCCTGAGGGTGGGTCTCATTGACACATAGACACATATTTATTCCTGACCGAGATTACACATTAGAACTAATCCGTACAGTCTCAGATGAATATAACTTAGGTTCTAACAGATCTGACAAGTTTAACTCATATGCTAAGTTGAGCATTTGACAAAGACCTAATCAAGCTACCAAGTGACCAGAACCAGATTATTTGACAAGAAATTTCTACATTAGTATGAGTGAGGGGGAATGCAAAATAGATCGTACCCGTCATTTCTTCTTTTGTGCACCCATAAATCTTCTGGAGTGAGAGTAGAACATCGTCTACACAACATTTACCTCGCATGGCTTGGCTACATCTACCCCGGTAGTGCGATGTTCTGTAAAAGTTGTTATAGAAATATTTATCTCAGTTGGATGCTATTGTTTAAGCAAGATGAACAATTGCTCCATCCACATTGTACTACTTCACTCACCGTTGGTTGCACGTATGAATCAAATTGGAGATCCGTTGTTGCGCTGAGATTGCGCAAACTCGCTCGAGCGTTGAGTCTAGTGTTGCAGCTTTACAATGGTTGTTAACTCATAATATTGGCAAAATACATACGATGCCATGAGAGAGTTGGAATATACTTGCCGAATCGTCAGACCTTGGGAGCAGGGGCATTGCAAAAGACTTTCATACGTCGAGGCACAATCAAGAAGATTGTCGTCCAAGCAAAGCTGTCTTGCACCATAAACTGACAAGAGTAATTATAACTACTGGCTGTGGAAGCTTGTGACGCTATCCCTCACCAAGATCAGCTGAATCGTTGTTGCACAACTACAGTGAGTGTAAGCAAAAGATGTTGTACGCCTCGAGATAATGTCCCTCATGGCTAACCTTGTTATCAATCCTGTCTCTTCACGTTTATGGATATGTTCAACGTCAGATCTTCCTATGTTTCCATGCTTCTGTTCACTTACGAATAGTCCATGAAAGGTGTTTATCAATCATTACCCTTGTCCTAAATGTGTTATCTCAGCGCTTAAAGCACAGGAGGAATCCTGATATAAGGTTATAGACACACATTGCCAGACTCGTGTCACGATGGGGCCACAAGTAGTAACACAATGTCACCGCGATCAAGACGTCGTTGACTTCACACATTGCGAGTGCTGCAATTACCACCCACCGCCACCTTGCCTCAACAACCACAACATTTGGTGTATCATGGCAAATAGCTCCTATGGTGAAGTCACTGATGGAACGTAGTAGGCATAGAAACCACAGGACACATGGGAAGAACCATTTGGAAGATAAGACGCGGATGCGATGAACAAAGAATGCCTGTCGGGATAGAAACATTTAAGTTCTGAGACATCGAAGTAGGAACAGTTGTTACTTCGACGCCGGCACAAATAATCGCAGTCATGAATATAGCTATATCCTCCGATACTGTAAGGACATCGAGTGTACCAGGATCTCCGTATCTTGTGACTGAATGCTGTTACACCAAAGTCGAAGAGATTGGATACAGAGCAGCGCTTAAACTCACGTAGTAAATGATATGGCTAATACAAATAGCATGGGCACATTCCGCGGTCCTGTTCAAGGAACGTTAAGCACCGAGCCGACCTTGAACTTGACACAGAAATTTTTGTGCTGACCATATTACACCAACCTGTTAATTGTGTGCATCAAGTTCTATCCTATGAAGACAAAGGGAACCTTACAAAGGCTTTCAGGAATAATCTGTCATCGGAAAACTTTCTACTTTATGACTGAACCGCCAACTCAAATACAAAGAAAGGTCGAAGACTCACCTGTAGTATGTGAAAGTTTGAACAGTCACTACTCCAAACAGAAAAATAGATATCAGGACTCCGATCTCTAGCAGGCCAAGTGTCTGGGTGACGGTGGACATCCTTAGGTTGAGCTGTTCAGTTGTTCCGCACCACAAAACTTTATAGAAAGATGCTGATTTCAAGTGTTTGCAACAGAACTCCCTGATTCTTTGCGATCATCAATCAGGAATGATATGCCATTTGTAAAATTAGTCCGCTAAGAATCTCGCTTTGTATGTATGTCCAATACACACATCGATACTGCTGAACCATGTGGCCACTGGTCAATTCACATTTTTCTCAGGACCTTACATTGTGCGAAAGTTCTTTTATCAGCCACGGCGGCATATAATAACCAGAAATTTGTACACAGGAGAAACTTGATATATCTCAACAAAAGTTTCTTAAGGCTGTGTCAGAAATTTCCCTCGTGCATGATCAGATGGAAATCATCTTCAGCAGGCTGACTACCATAAGTTGTAGAATTATGTATGCTCCCCATGGATGATTATTAGGATTTAGTAGGTGTTATGCCAAAAATGGTCATCGAGTCCCAACTGCCCCATTTGGGGCATGCGTCAATGCATTCCTACCCGGGTAACCGTGGAGGTCCAATCACTCTCGCTCTCGATACTCAGTAGGGCTTAGTGGGTATTATGCCAAGAATGGTCATCGACTCCCCACACTGCCCCATTTGGGGCGTGCATAAATGCATTCTTATCCTGGTAACATGAAGTTCCAATCCGTCTTCTCGTGGGTTTACCTCCCACATGCAGGCAGAAGGCAGTTCCTGGGACAAGTTCTGCCCAGTATGCTGAAAGATGGGGAATAGGCATTTGTCATATTGCACCACAAAAAAAGAAGGAAAAGAAAAAAAAAGTAGCCCACATGATTCTGCTATGTCAAATGCAAGTCTCATGAACAATCTGTCCGTAATCAATACAATTTAAATGAAGATGCAGAAGGTGACCTTGACTGTCTATCAAAATATGACAATCACATTTCTTGAAAGCACATGAAGTAGCCATCATTAGAACGTTAATAAAGGATGATGACACACTAGCAACGTTACACAGAACTTTGAAGTTATACCCATTCAGGATGATCTTAGACTAAGATATCATTTTTCTAAAGATACAAAATGATATTTTTTTTTTCTACTTTGCTTTACTTACACTTACATTTTCACTGACATATGTCTCTACTGCATTTTTTTTGCCACACTTCCTTATCTTCTGGTCTCATCATCTTTTAGCCCCATAGTCTTTCAAGCATTTTGCATATATGACAAGGCATCTGTGTTTAGATACACTAAGCTTCTAGCTGCCTTTCATATTAAAAGTGCTGATGATTGTAACTTTGTTGCTTTAGGCTTAGCACACTCAATGCATTACTTGGCTTAGTAGCCATACTCTGGACTGCTACTAGTGACTTTGGGCATCATCACCAGTAGTATCTGCTACACTAGTGAGAGACTCTATAATATGCTATAGATTACATGGCTATAAGCAATGTTCAATACTATTGATGCAAATTTAGAAAGTTTTATTTTACTTAGTTTAATGGACTATTAAACCATTCAATTAAAACCTTTGGATTCACTGAGTATTGTGGGGTTCTAGCACACATGATGCACACCTTGTAAGAGTGTAGTTATAGTTTATTGCTAATTTATTTAGAATGTAATAAAATCACACTTCAAAAGGGCACAAGTAATATTATTAAATGGCAGCCAAAAAGTCAACATGATACTCCTAAGCCTAAGTAGTCTACTCCTTGGAGACCCCAAGCTGTAGCAAGGTAATTACTTGCCTGGTCCCTGCTGATTCTCTCCTCTTTATACCTTTGCTGCATGTGCATGGACCTGTGCATTGTTCATGTGATTCTGCTGTTTTGCTGCATACCTGGAGTGCTGTTGCATGCTTGGCATAGTCTGGACATGTCCCAGACATAGGTTTAGCCTGTATCATAGGCCACATCCTTTTTTTGGTCTTTCTTTCTTTCCTCTGCTTTGTTCCTACTTTCTTTTTGTATCTAGTGGAGTCTTTATCAGTGGTTTGTGAGTTTGTATATGTAGAGTGCAATGTTGAAAGAGCAGCAGTTGTCAGGGAACTCCCCTCTTTGTTTCTTTTTCTCAAGTTCAGTCACTATTACTATTTTTATTTCCTTACTTCATGATTTCAGCCCACCAATGGCCAATTATATCAGCCTTGGTTCCAATGGCTGCTTATATCAGCTTTGGTTCCAATGGCTGCTTATGTCAGCATTTGTCATTCTAGACCCTGGCACAGCCACACTTGTCATGGTCAGGTGACAGGCTGCACTTTTATTTTCAGGTTCCTGGCTTGGAGAATCCTTGTTCTCTTTGGATTTCCCTCTGCTAGGTGATTAGCTACATTCTGTTGTATTGTAATAGATTCTAATATACTTTGGACTTCCCTCTGCCAGTTGTGTGATTAGCTGCAACTAACTCTCAGAGGTTGCTCTTACAGCAGAACAAGTCTTCTAATTCTAGTCCAGAAGCTCCCTACAGCGTGCCTGGATATTCCACACCTGTAACCTGTAAGGTTACTTGTTAGATATACAGTGCACTATAAGTGCATCCTATACCTTAGTTAGACCCAACATGCTCTGTTAGTGTGCCATTAGCTAAAGTCCATGTGCACCATTGATGTGCATCTGTAGATTATATAAGACTGACATTCTGTATTTTCACCATTGTAGCTAGTCAATCCAATATTGCAGTCTGATTTAGCTGCTGCATGATATGCAAGATTGTCTTATCTGTAGCCAACAGTTACATTGTTTTAAATCTTCTGCTATTGGCTTAGACTCCAGGCTCTTGTTACCATTCTAGGCAACTCTCATCAACCTTTGTGACTTTTTTTCTGCTATGTTGACATCTGGTTCCCATGGTTGACCCTTCAAAGCAACCACCAGGTTCTCCAGAGCCAGCAGTTGGCTCTATACCTCCTAAGATGCCTTCAGCGTTGAAATATCAGCCCCTGCCAAACTGGAATGACAAAGTGCTGCTCAATATGAGCAAGAGCTTTGGAATGTCAGGCAGGCTATCCATGCCACAGATGAAATCAATTCTGGATCCTAGATCTAGACCCGGAGATAAATTGTTTGCATTGGGAATGTCACTTCCAGCACTTCCAGCAACAAATCTTGCCTTGTTAATCAACCCAAATCTGCCTGAGAACACTATGATCTCAGCAGAGGCAGTGGGTGGAACTAACCCATATGCAGACACAATGCAGGGAAGCACACTGGTGCATGGTACTCCATTCTAGACAATGCAGGCCCCACAAGGGGCTAAGTAGGGAAAGGAAGTGTTGTCAAAGCAGACAACTACCCCACACAGAACAAGCCTGGCTAAAGAGACTGGGCATATGGAGAGAGTGGAAGAAGAGGCACTTCCAGTGCCTCCAACCATGGAGAGGCTGAGAAGGAGTGGCTAGGAGCCACTAGTGGGGCAGAAGAGCCCCAGAAAAGTTCTGGACATAATGTCTGAACTAGACTCCTCTGACAAAGAGGAGGGAGAAAGGTTGCTATTGACCTTGTCAGTCCAGCTACAGCTGGTACTGGACCATTTTCCAATGGTCACAAAAGAATTGATGCAAAAGCATCTACAGCTTTACATGGTAAAGCATTTACAATTACTGGCTAAAATAGAGGCCAGCATGTACCTAGGGTTGATTTGATAGAATACATTGAATTGTTCACTCACATTTTTGGGCGTGAGCTCAGTGAGTACATTAAGCATAAGCTAGCCCAAGGAATAGCAACATCAACAGCCACACTGGCTGAATTGATAGACTATGATGCAGTATTGCATCAACAAGCACCAGACATTGTGGAAGCAATGGATATGCTGAATTATCTATTCTTGGTTTTGGTTTCTTTCCGTCTCTGTCTACCCTCAACTTGCCTTGTATACTTGACGCCGTGTTTGACTTTGCCCTCTTTGAACTCTAAGGTCTCTATTGGCCTTTTTCATTCTCTGCTCTCATACTCCGTCTTTCCATGTAGTCTACATCTCTCTGTTATAGTCTCTTATTGAACTTGTGGTCTCAACTTTATGCCTAGGATCCTCCTTTATCATTTGCCACCTTCATCTCTGTTTACCCTTATACCACTCCAATTGTTCTGACATCCTCACTTCATCATTTGCCCATACTCTCTCTCTTGTCCACTTTCTTCCCCATTTGCATTCCTTCTATTAGCCCAACCCACTGCCACAATGTCTCACCCTGCTGGTGATGAGGAGGCAGAAAATCTGCCTGAGAATAGGAAGCCTTGGCGACATGTCACAATTAAAGGAGAGAAACATGAGGAACACATTCCCAAAGATTGAGTAACACTGCGATGCATTGCAAGACAGGTCCACCTAGTAGACAATTGGAACAATTGCATTAACACTGCTGGCAGCCAAACATGTTTCCTTTGGAAAAAGTGATTGAGAAACCTGTCATGCAGTTTCCAAATGAATTGTCTCTAGAAAATATGTAAGCAGTTTCTTTTGGAAAATTTTAGAAAATTAGATTCATATTTTCCAACTATTTCCAAAGTAAGAATAATAACTTTTTTTGCACCTTTTTCTGCAAGAAACATAATGGAAAACATAATAATATTACCATTGAGGTTTTTGTGAGATAAAGAACAACTCTTTCCCTCTTAGAAACAGAGATGTAAACCTTTGAACTATCTCTTTGTATGTTTTTCTTATAAATTCCTGCTCTTTCAAGGATTTTCTTGTAAATTCCTGCTCTCTTGAGGTAAAATAATAAATTTTCACAAGGAAAACATATAAAGAAATAGTTTAAAGGTTTACATTCCTGTTTCTAAAGGAAAAAAATATTCTTAATCTCACAGAAACCTCAATGGTAATATTATTATGTTTTCCATTATGTTTCTCATGGAAAAAGGCTCAAAAAAAAGTTATCATTCTTATTTTTGAAATAGTTGGGAAATATGAATTTAATTTCCTAAATTTTTCCAAGAGAAACTGCTTAAATATATTCTAGAGACAATTCATTTGGAAACTGGACGACAGGTTTTTCAATCACTTTTTTCAAAGGAAACACATTTGGTTGCCAGCAGTGTAATTACCAACACATCTCCAACCAAGATTTGCAGAATTGAGGAGAGTCTTTAATAGATGACCAGGGTATAGTTTTTGAAGGGCATGAAGGTGTTACCCAATAGATGATATGAGGCAACAATTTGTCATGAGGACTGGTAAACTGGACAGAGATCTGGGGAACAAAAGTGGTGACAATGACCACTACAGTAAGCGTGGCCAGGGTTGTTGTAATCATGACCAGGATAGAAGAGATTGTTGAGACAATTGTAGAACTCCTGGTCATTGACCAGTACCCCAGGCCTTACAAGGTCCTTGTCCCAAATGCAGGACTGCAGAGCCCCAATACCCAGCTATAAGGGCATGGTCATTGCCCTCTCCTCATGATCTGCATGTGAGCATGCCTGGAATGAACAAAGCGGTCAAGATCCACATGGATCATATGCAGAACCACCTTAATTGCCTAGTTGATGACTCTCTTGGAGTCAGGTTCAAATTTCTGGATGGAGTATGATCCTGTAAAGCTGAAGGAAAGCATATCAAAGCATATGCTGGAGGACATAAGTTTTCCCAGTTAGAAGACTGGGCCATGGATGTCTGCTACCACTTAGCAGCATGCTGCTATGGTGGAGACGACATGGACCAGAAGTGCATATTTGTGCTCCATGAATTCATTAATGGCAAAATGCAGAACTGGTTCCACTGACATGTCCTGCATATAAATCAGAACAAACATGACCTTCAAGGAGGTCCTTATTGGATGGTATAACTGCTTGGTAAATGTGGCAACTATGTAGGAGACTTGTGAAGCCTTCAGAACAGCAGTGTACAATGCCCAAACAGGCATCCAAACCTTCTATGATGAGCGTGTGGGCCACACTCAGAATATGGCTGTATACCCAGATGAGTTCACTATCCAGGAAATATTCCTAGATGGAATATCTGCTGAAATGGATTGCACATTGATATGAAACAATAATCTGTCTCCAGAGGTCAACACTGTGACTGGGTTCCTGGCATACACTATACACTACAAGCAGTCTGCTTGGACTGCCATGCACTATGATCAGTGCAGCTCTTGCTGTGCTATAGGGAGTCACCAACCAGCCAAGGTTGGGATGTTTCTTGTAAAGCATTCCAATATGGAACAAAACTGCAATCCATGGTTTGCAGTATGATGTACTCTGCCTGTAAAGCACAGGCCTGAACCAGGACAACCTGTAAAATACTAGTAGCCAGGTATTCCCACTATGGGCCCAGAGTGGGCCAGCCTGCCCAAAGGGTGACATGGAATGTGCCACCAAGAGTGGTCCCCCCCAAGGCTGCCTTTGGCGGTGGCAACACAGGCCCTACAGAATACAAGCCAACTAGCAGGGCATCATGGTGCTACAGCTGTGGCTGTACTGGCCACTATTCTAAGAATTGTAAGGCACCAAGAGTGCAAGTGCGAGTCACCCATACAGCGGCAATGGAGAGCAATGTGGGGAGCAAGGCTGAGGTGGACCAAGATGAACTCATTCAAGATGAGGAAAATCCTCAGCAGATAGAGAAGCAGTCTGCAGCAGATGATTCAGAAAGCGTTCATATTGATGGAGACAAGTACATTGCAGTAGATGTCTATGATTATTATGCTTGCAATGATAAGGACAAGCATATGTTTGCTCTAATCAAGCATCTGGGAGACTGACATGTCCGCATGCAATGCGTAACACTGCAGAAGGCAGCTGACAAGCTGCAAAGACTTTGCTATACTCCTCAAGAGAAGAAGTGCCTGGTGACCTATGTAGAGGTCAATGGACACCAAACATGGACGTTGTGGGATTCTGGGAGTAACACCACAGGCATTACACCCCAGTTTGCACATGTGAATGCTATACATATTTATGAGCTTATAGAGCCACTTATGCTCCAGCTGGGGATGGTGGGAAGTCATGCTATGGTACAATTCAGCATGGAGGTCAAGGTCAAAATGTTGGGACTACTGACAAAAGAGTATGTGGACATAGCAAATTTCAATTGCTATAATATGATTATTGGTATGCCATTTATGCGTAAGAACAAAGTCAACCTCAACTTTGTGAATGATAAAGTCATTGTCAATGGAGTACTGTTGAGGGCATCGAGAAATTAAAGACTTCATGCAAAATGTGCTAATGAACTTGGCATCTGCACATGATGCAATTATTGAGGTACACGTCTTTCAGACATGCCATGCTAATAACTGCTGGAATGAGGAGCCAGCAATAGACAAAGGCAGCTTGGTGTATTTATCTACCAAGGACTTGAATTTTCCCAAAGGTCAGGCAAGCAAGCTATGCCCAAAATGGGTGGGACCTTATAAGGTTCTGGAGGCTGAGCCAGCTACCTTGAACTATGTGCTCAAGTTGCCAAGTGTGCTGGAGGCATGACAAATTGTGCCAAAGTTCCATGTGTTGCTATTGTGACCTTACCAAGCAAGTAATAACATGCTGTTCCCAAACCACATGACACCAGAACCTTACAATTTTGGCACTGCCAAAGATCAGGAGTGGTTTGTGGATGACCTTATAGGTCATAAATAGACCCAGTCTGGAGACCTCAAATTTGAGGTGCAGTGGAGTCTAGGGGATACCACATGGGAACCCCTAGCTCATTGTAAATTGCTGGCAGCAATGGACCGGTAACTGGAACTGCAGGGCATTAAACACCCTTGACATCTCACACAATGTGTATAGAGTGTGTAGAGGCCAGAATTTGGCCAAGTCCAAATGATGGTAGGCTAGTGTGGTTGTGTTGACTATAGCAACCCCAAGTGCTACCTGCCATGTGGTGGGGAGTTTGTGCTTGTTTGTCTGCCTAGTGGACTTTTTTTCTTCTTTGTTTTTCTTGTCATGACATGTCGTAGATGTGTAGACTGTGTAGACATAGCCTCAAGAAGGCTGCCCAAACCTAGTCAGAGCTTGCAAGGCTCTAGAAGGGGGGGGAGACCACCTGATAAAGGCTTCCAAACATATCAGAGACCATATTTGCAACTATTACATGCAGGAGTGGCCTATCCTGGCCATGAGGAACCGCTTCCCTACCAGACACTGGTTTATGTCTGAATGGACGTGGATGAGGAGGAGCACCACAAGTGCTACTTCCAACCAGAACTGAGCTGTGTTCAGGCTTAGGCAGCAACCTATGCACATGCTGTGGCACTGCCTGTGAGAAAAGAATATGCATCCCAAGCACAGGATGAAATGGGCACAGAAGTGCTCTTGCAATGATTAGAGGCAGCAGGGCAGCCAGTGCCCCCTACAGTGTTGTTCCTGCAAGACAATCTTGCAGTTATGGTAATGGAGGGTTTGCTCAATCAAATTGAGCTGATGAGGAGACAGCACATTACAGCGCTAGAGCAGATCAATTGTGCAGCAAAGCACAAGTTGTTGTTCCCACAGGAAACAAGCAGTGAGCCCAAGTGGGCTAGACTGCCCCCACCACAACTGGGCCTGGCTCTTACGGCACCTTGTCTGGTGCTACAAGGAGCTCCCCTGGCTGCCTCAATGCCTGTGCAGCCTACTGCTGCCTCTACTGGTATGGCTGAACCAGCAGCTCAGTCAGCCAAAGGGTTGAAAGTGCCTACTGCGCCTATGAAGGAACTCTTGCTAAAACAGCAAGATGAGGACATGGACAAAGGGGTCCCATTGACAAGGGATGAATGGGCACTGTTGGATGCCCTCAACCTAGTGGCGCCACCAGCATGCCTAGTGGCTGGTCCCTCCACCCAGGGACATAACCTGTCCATGTCTGCCCTGGATGTCCTGGGGCCCTCCAAACAACACCATGGGCATAAGCTGCCCATTGACACATCAAAATTGGAAGTTGTTGACTTCCCAGTGAATATCCCAGAGTGGGCAAAGCCTGCCCAAATGTTGTTCATAAAAGCGGCAGTGTTTCTGGCTCCACCATCTCAGGTAATAGTGGTCACAGTGTCTGCTGAGCCATGCACACCAGCACAATACAACAGGTTGGTGGCTATGGTGGTGGCAGGGAAGGGGAAGGAGTGGGCAATGCCTGCACTTGAGGACAAGAGCGACTATGGAGAGTTGCCTTCCCAGGAGGAAGAAGAGGAAGAGGAGGGTGAAATGCCTACACAGCGCTTTCAGCGCATGCAACGCAATAAGAACCTCACTAAGAAGAAGGTGAACAAGGCCAAAGCAGCTGAGGCCCTTGCACACAGAGCACAAAATGACTTGTCAGGTCAAATCCCTGATGGCCTGGGGATGAAGATTTGGGGGCCACTCGACATTGAGCAGCTTAACTCATGCTTTTGTGTCAGCCCCTGCCAGTATTACTCATACCTGACAAACACTGTATTCATAGGCGCCAATGCAAATTGAGTAGCAGCATTTGAATTCAGCAGTGGCCATGCAGGCCAAAGTTCTGGGTATAATGGTGTACAAGTTTGCCTGCTGGGGCTTTCCTAGCATGCCATTTGAATTGGAATGGCTGTATAAGTATTTTGTGAACCCACACATTCCATATCACGACTGTATTTTCATGTATGTACTAATGACCAAACTTCAGGATTTTGCCCGGTGATGCAATATATCACTGCAAAATTGAACAATGAAGTTGCTGTGCACTGATCCAGTGTACGAGCACATGGTGAATCCCATGCAAGGTCCAGAGGACCTTAAATTGGTGGAATGCCAGCAGATTTCCTTGCACTTTACGCATGTGAAAGAGGATGGTGTGGTGGCATTGCATGCAATGTGCACCCCAGACCCAAACATGCCATTTGATCTTGAATAGCTGGCATGATATGCACTCATCTTTGGTTGACCAGGGTTAGAAAACACCTAGCAGAGCATTGCAGTTGATTTTGCATACTGCTGATGAGCCTCTGGTTTGGCCCAACACATTTTAAGCCTTTAATACACCAGCACTGACCCAAGGCGGCAAGACCCCAGCAGCCCCCTACGAACAAGTCCCCCATGCAGCATCGACACATCCTCACAGCCAACTAACAAGACCTACAGGCAACGGTAGAACTACTCATGTGACAATCAGCCTTGCTGCCTGCTCCACAGGAAGTTGTGGACATTACCAGCTTGCAGGCTCTCCTCTTTATGAGGAGCATCCCACTACCTCCAAACTCGATGCGTCCCGGTCATGTGACGCATCACGCTCCCTATCTACACCTGCTGCCCCCCCAGAATGATTAATGAAAGCCATACCATCACCCCCACATCCAGCTTCCACACTCCACTGGCAGTCCCCACCGCCATCAGCGGGTCACTGCCAGCTCAGCTTTCCTCTTTGAGTTGGAATATGTCCATATTCAACTTAATACTGACAGCTGATCAACAGCTAGCACTTTCAAGCACCGCCACCACATGCCACATTACAATTTAGCGCCCACCCTTGTCAGGACCTTGATTGACACCCTGGACATTATGTGGCAGCACGCTCAAGCTAACTGCCCGCATGATGCTCCCTGAATATCATTTACCTTCTTTATAGTATTATTATTGGACCTTTCACTTACATTTCATTAGCGGCAACTATTAGAGTCATTGCCAATCCTTCACTAAATCACTGCCATCACCAACTATAAATACCTCACCATTTGTCAGTGGAGAATCATTGAATTGCACCCAGCACCTTTACACCTGAGTCTGGATCTCTAAAAAGCTCACTCGAGGTGCTAAGCAATTAGCGACCACGTCCTACTTCCTCTCTGTCAAAATGTTCTTAGTGCAACCTTTGTTCCACATCTTAACAGTACTATATGAGTACACCCTCGTTGCTGGTGCCAATGCTTGCTGCCTCTTAGCGCCAATAGTAAAGCTTTGTAAGCTTATTATGTGTCATCTACTGTTCTTCTTAAAACTCTTACCGCCTGCCGTCAATTGATGGCAACATCCTCCCCACTTTACATCACATTCTAGGACCAAGTAATTGGGACCTGCCCTGCCTAGGACTCCCTCAACACTTCACAAGCCCAATGCAAAACAAGGCTAAGTGCAGCTTACTAGGAAAGCATTTAGCTAAATGTTGGGCGCATCACTGCATGCACTGGCAAACCCTGTTTAGGTTTGCACTTTGCCAGGCCCTCTGTGCCAACAGTGCAGGCAAAACTGCCTTGGTTCATTGGTTAGTGCTCATTATGGCATGCCCAGAATTGTATTGTGAGGCAATTACTGCCTTCAACAACATCTATGAGCAACTATTCATGGCCCTGTACCTGATGAGCAGGTACAGATCTTTTCTGACAATGATGTGCTTCATGTCTTATTGTACAACTATATTCCACCCAAATGGGTGGACCACACTTATACATATGGCATGGTATACTTGGAACAACAGTTCCACCAGCCAACAATGTTGTTAGACATCTTCTAGGAAGTTGACAACAAGCACTTGGAGCACCTCCAGATTTACAGCATGCTGGCCACAGTCCTGCAATGGGATGGATGGAGGGAGATCACTGAGGAGGACCATTACTGCCTCATGTTCAAGCGCAATGAAATGAGTGCTGCTGGATTATTTCCTGAGGCTACTGGCCTCTATTATTATATTGGCATGGACCCAAACATGGGTTAACTCTGAAAACAAGCACCAGTGCATGGTACAATGCCTTCCATTGTGGCTGTGACTAACATTGCACTAACTGATTGTGAAATAGTAGATGCAACTGCTGCAGGGGGTTCAACAACCCTACCAAGAATGGAACTGGAGCCATTCTTCTCTGCAATTAACATCACATCCAAGGAGGGCATGAAGAAGATGGCCGCAGGCAGATTGTTGCTGAGCAACAAAACAGGCTGAATGCCTTTATTTTAATTTTATTATACTTAGGTAACATTGAGTTTTGAACTTGAGAAATGTTACTGACAATCCAGGTGCTGTACAGCACATAGTTGGACAGATCTTGTTTTGTAGATATTGTAATATATAGCATCTTAGGATGCCATGTTGATTCACTATGTGCACTAACAGTGCTAGTAAGCACTGAGCTGCTGTGGTTCTGAGCAGAGGCACCCTAATGGGTGCTCAGAGCAGCCAGATCCAGTATCAGTCAAGCAATTACCTGCTCATGCATATTGTCATCATTGTGTACAACAATACACTTTAAGTTAGAGCAATCCTGCTCCTAGGTGTAACTTGCAAATCCTAGCAGAATTGCCACCTCAGACAACTCCACCAGTTGTTTACCATAGTCTAGACCATGCAATGGTCTAAAGAGGGGGTATGTAACCTGTGAGGTTACTTGTTAGATATGCAGTGCATTATCAGCACATCCTATATCTTGGTTAGACCCAACACGCTCTGTTGGTATGCTCTTAGCTAAAGTCCACACATGCCATTGATGCACATCTGTAGAATATGTAAGACCAACATCCTGTATTTTTACTATTGTAGCTAGTCAATCCAATATTGCAGTCTGATTCAGCTGCTACATGATATGCAAGATTGTCTACCTATTAGACACCAATAACTAGTAGAGTTGGTTAGTACTAGTGTATAAAATAGTATAAGTATACTACCCACTTTAGTCTGTGTAGTAATGACTGAGGTAGTCCAATATCCACTGAAATCCTTATATTTCATAGTGCACAGTAATATGGCTGCCTCAACAAGGAGGCAAGCCAGTGTAAGACAAATGAAATAGAAGCTTATAACCTGGAAAGCTGAAAACTGTAAGCTGAAGGGAACACCAAAAACCATAGGCAAGGGACTTACACAGACAATCAGCCAACATTCCCAGCCACCATGCAGCCAACAAAGCCAGCACAACAATTACTGAACAGCAGCCAAGTTAGCCATTACCAAGGGAGATGACAGCACTAATAGCCAGCTGAGGTGGCTGTGCTCCGCTGATGGTAATCACAAATCAATGATTAGTGATTTCTCATCAAACCTTTGCCAGAACCAGCCACTTCAACATCTCAAAATGCTTATATCCAACACTCACTCCCTCAAACACACAATGCAGCCACACAAGCAATACCAGATGCATCATAGGCGCTCAGCTGTTGATCTGCAAGATGGAAGAATAAGTGCTAAAGAGAAGGCAAGAAAAATATGAGGGGAAAAGCTTTAGCTGGCACAGACTGGCTAAACCTGCAGCCAGATTGTGGCCAGATCTAGCCAAGCCCACCAAGTGCATCAGAAACGGCTTGAACTGGCACAATCACACAAAAGACACAATAGTCCATGCATGAAGGAAGCAGTATAAAAGGAGAGAATTTGGGGAACCAGGCAAGCAATTAGCATGCCATGGCTCAGGGTCCCCAGGGAGTGAACTGCTTAGGCTTAGGAGCATTTTTAATTGACATCCAGGTTTATTACTAGTAATAATACTATTTTGAACCCATTTTGAAGTGAATCCATTTCATTTTGAAATAAATCAAGCAAAAATTATAATTGTTTTACAAGTATGCATGCATGTAATCTAAGCCCACTGTAACTAGTGAAATAAAGTTTGAATTACAAAAAGGCTGGTTGAATTGCATTCAGGCTACTTTGAATAATATAAAACTTACATTTTGCATCAACAGTTTATTTTTTACTTCTATGGCAGCAGCATTGGGTCACATGATCCCTCCTCAACAGGTTATTGTACTGGAATTCCACTTCTGGGAGGAGCTCATCTCAGTCTTTCCACTGCTCATTATAGAATAGGTGCAGATACTGTTCCAGCTCTTAGTTGACATGCTCAGTCTGACCATTAAACTGGGGTTGGTAGGCATAAACTCTGCGTACAGCTGGGCTGGCCATGGCTAGATGTGATTGATGTGTCTGGCTTGAGCACAATGGACAATGTTGAGCAGAGCTAAAATTTGGACTGTGATGTGGCATAATGCAAATTTAGAAGTTTTGGTTCTTCTAAAAGTAGTCCAAGTGGAATTGAACCGATACTTTAAGTAAGTAGCAAAACTTTTATTAACTGAGTTGCAGCAGGGCAAAAGTCAGGGTTAATGGGCTCAAAAGTATTATTACTGTAACCCAGATGTGTCCTGGCCAAAGATTTAGCCTGTGCCGTCAGCTAAACCCTTTTCCTTGGCCTTTCCTTCCTTCTCTTCTCATTCCTGTCTCATTGTTGTCCCCTCATTTCTTCCTTGCCTGAATAGGCTGCTTTGTCATTGAAAGTCATAGCATTTTGTACATGTGTGGTGAGGAGCTGAGGGGTACCGGTGGCATTGTGATGTGGTGGCATGGTTTTGATCATGATCAATTTGATGGACTTGATCTTGGGACTGATCCGAGATCAGATCTTATCAACTGTTGCTATCATGTTGGCCATTGCTATTTTGATGAGATTGCTGTGGTTTTCTCTGCATGCTGGGACATTGTTGGGCTGTTTCTGGGTAGTGGGTGGGTGGTGTATGGTTCCTGAGGTATGCCGGGTTTACAGTTTTCAACCCTTTTGTTTTGCTTACAGTTTTCAGCTTATTTTTGTACCCTTTTCCAGACTAAAATTATATTCCATTTCTCAGGTTTGGTCTCAAGACTTTTGAGGCCACCGTATCACTGGTCATTTAGTGCCCTCTCACTCAATTATGGGCTGACACATCATGTACAATTCTAATCCTCGAACAAAAAAAAAAATACAAGTTTACGTTTCAGAAGTATGTCAAGATGGTCTGAAAATTTCAAGGCTGTATGTGCTGAGGACATGCCTACAGAAAAAAATAGCTGAGATTTGCAGTTCCTGGCATATGACAGTACATCACCTTTGTGTTGGCTTTTTTAGCAGCTGAATAACAATTGATTGACTTTGTTTAACACTGACAAGCTACGCTACTGTGCATGACCCGGTAATGAGTCACCTCAGGTTATATGACCTCGAACAAGTGTTTCTCCAGAAGATTCAATAGAAATTTCCTAATTAGGTAATTTACACTATTTTCGGGATGTGACGGGCGTGCCCAATCTCACATAACCTTAGATTATTTTCCTTTCAGTCGTTTCTCTCGGTCTAATCACTATGCACTACGTTAATTCCTTCAAACGTATGTATATTAAGTTTCGAAGTCTAATCACTACGTTAACGCCTTTGGACCAGTCCATGTGCCACTATTAGACTTCATCAGTTCTCCCAGTCTAAGTCTGCACTAACTGCGTAACTTGTTGCAACAACAACACTCTTACTTGCCCGATCCATCAGAGAACAAGTTAGGTCCCAGGACACGCGACCTACTGTACATAATTGTTATCGTCGGACACTCAAGCTATACGTGTTCTATAGGACTTACTTTCTCCAGCTGCTTCGTTCTCATGCCCGCTAAGTCTCGTGAGCTTCTTATACGGTTACTTCTTGGCGATCGCAAGGTGCAAGATCAGTCTTTTCAGCCCTACCGGCAAGTGACGTTTCATGAGGAAGACAGTGACATGTTCAATCTACTTAGAGAACCCGACAGGCGAGGCAGGCGAACCATTCTAGTAGCTAACTAGACAAGACAACGTCAAAAGAGGTCTAACGCTATAAAACGTGCTGTAATATCTAGATCTCAACATTCTTTTGGTTTCTGGCTTGAGTGTTAAACGTTGAACGTCATTTTATCTCGAACGTCACTACCTTGTTTGCTGATAGAAACTCATAGTTTATCGCATCAACCCAACCTTGCCGGATTCTCGGCACTCCAGGACGCTTGACCTTGAATATGTCTAATAGGGATGTTCGCAACAGGATAATATCTCACTACATGCATCCTGAGTCCTTGCTAAAATCCTTGTGGGTAACAATGCAGACGCCATACGTCAAGTCACCATATGAATGAACGATAAGAAGTAACCAAGAACACGGGATTAAAATAGTTCCAGTTGTCGAGATCTTTACTCATGGGGTCCCCGGTTGGTCGAGCTAATCGTGGAAACAAGATAGGATTGTTCGGCATCGGATGTTATAATTGCTTGCGAGTTCCTATAAGTAGCTGACGACTGCAGCTTCATTTCCAGCGCAATTTTCTTGAGACCTTGCGCTTTACCGTTCTTGTACAGCAGGTGTGACCTAGCCATCTCAATAACTGTGTTCAAGTTCAAGAGTTGATCTCATGCACACAGCTAGATAACACGGGATGTGGACCACACTTCTTGCGGCTTTGGCCTCTATACCTATCGTTTCAGGCTCTGTGGCCTTGACAAATTCATTAGAAGCTCGAGACACCTCAAAGATAGCACCAAAGATTTTTATCGTATCACTCGTAAGTGTTTATCCGTTTAATTGCCTAGCACTACCATTGTTCCGTAAGCAGTCCACTCCTGAGGCCAATGTCTGGTACAACATCCCTGAATTCAACGTTCTCGCTCAAAACATCACAGTTCCTGGTTTCTCTCCTCTCTTCCCAGACGCACATTGCACGGAGGACGGTGCCATTTGCCAGCTCACTACAGGCAAAGCAGAGATAAATGCTGTGTTATCACTCTCAGCCCTCATCCGCTCACCATCTTTTGACCTTCGTACTACCTATTTCATGGTCGCCGGTATAGCAGGCATCAATCCCAAAGTCGCGACTCTTGCCTCCGTCACCTTCGCTCGTTATACAATACAAGTTTCCCTTCAATACGAATTCGACGCCCGCGAGATTCCAGATGACTACCCTACGGGCTATGTTCCGCTGGGAGCAAAAAGACCGGATCAGTACCCGACTGATATCTATGGTACAGAGGTCTTTGAGGTGAATGACGCGCTTCGCAAGCTCGTAGTTGGCTTTGCAAAGACTGCAAATTTGAGCGACACTGCAGAAGCACAAGCTTACCGAGCACATTATTCCACCTCTGAGGCTTACGCACCTGGTGCCTCTGCGCCATCCGTGGTAGAGTGTGACACTACAACGTCTGACACCTTCTGGAGCGGTAGCCTGCTTGGTGAGACATTCGAAAATACAACCACCCTGTTTACCAACGGCACAGCCGTGTACTGCTCTACACAACAAGGGGACAATGCCCTTCTCGAGGCACTGCTTCGTGGTGCCAAAGACGAGCTCGTTGACTTTTCACGCATCATCATCATGCGCACGGGCTCCAACTTCGATCGGCAATATCCTGGGCAGACTGCGGTAGAAAATAGATTTGTCGACTCAGGGGGATTCGCGCCCGCGGTATCCAACATCTACATTGCTGGTGTCAAAATCATTCAGGGTATCCTTAATGAATGGAACGAGACATTTGCAGAAGGTGTACCTCCTACCAATTATGTTGGGGACATTTTAGGGACTTTAGGCGGAGAGCCGGACTTCGGACCTGGGAACCTTCCCCCTGCCAGAATCTAATTGTATGGAATGGAAGCCGTATAAGATTCAATGGATAACTTGTAAGTTTACCTTTCAAACTTCTGGGCAGCTTACACGGTGGAGTTTATCAGTAGTCAAACACGTTTGGTACCAGCAGCTCCAAGAATATATTCTTAGTCTGTTTTCTCTGTAGAATACTAGTCCGAGTAGAAGAGAATGAATGATTCACAATCGAAATACGCCCGAATGGTAAAAGCAGCGCAACAACTTGAATATTGTACAGTACAATATGAACAGGGCAATATAAACATTGCTCATCGTTTATCTCTCATTGTTTATCTATCACCTCATGTTTCCTTCTCGTTTATGTTTGGTCCACTGTGCGTTCACGTTGATCATGTTCCTCCGGTTATCGATCTTTCCCATGAAGTCCAGCGTTGAAAAGTCTCTTGTTACAAGGCACTGGAATGACGTCTTTCTCACACAATTTCTCCTTAATAAAGCAAATTGCTAAGGGTTTTGGCCACCGCCAGAAACATGACACCGTCGACAAAACCTGCAGATAATTCTAATGGGCTGCCAGGTCTGGTAGTTTTGATTAGGGGCATTGTAAAATGTATAGAACAGCATGGAGAGAGGACATCCCTGCATTCTGCCATTGTCAATGGAAAACCACTCGGAGAAAACTTGAGCTGCATATGGCTTCAATTAGAAGTGCAGGTGCGACTTACTCAGACCTCCCTCTCCCACCACACCACTGAACTCTCCACTCTCCATCAAACTACCCAAACTATCTCTGACTCCCTCTGGGCACTCCTGAGCACCTCTATGCAGCATCCATTGAATCCCCACCTTCTCCATTACCAGCACCTTGGTTGTCTACCTCTAGACCCAGTCCTCTGAACCCATGTAATTCTGCTACATCAGATTGTGAGTCCCCTCCCAGTCGAAGTGTCTTATTCTATAGAATCAAATGAAAATACAGATACCAAAGGATGATTATCACATTTCTTGAAAGCACATTGGTGCCAAAACCTTGTTCTAACAAGAAATGTGTTATGCCATTTCTTTGGCATCTTTTTGCCCAGGAAAAAGGCATTCCTCATTGTCTCAAACCTTTTTTCCAGGAAAAAAGTTGCCAAAGAAATGGCATAACACATTTATTTGTCACTTTTTCTGTCAGAAAAAGGTTCTCACACCAGTAGATGATAATGAGATTTTTTTGCCTTGGGAACAAGATGCAATTATAATATCAACAATTCTATTGCATGTGACAATGCCACAAATCCATTGTGTCATATAGTCTGCTCTTGGCAATGTGCTGCATCCATCCTACAATTTGTGGTCAACTTCACAGAAGATCTATCACTATTTGGGGTGGATTGAATTTAGGGAGTACCCACTGCAAAGGGGGATCCAAAGTATATTAGAAGCCAGTACAGTATGACAGGAGTATAACTAATCACCTGGCAAAGAGGGATCCAAAAAGAACAAGTCTAAGGATCCCCAGAGCCAGGCATCCAAAAATAGTGTTAAAAGTCACATGGCCTAGTGATATAAACATCTGCTGAGGCAAATGCTTAGTCAGCAGCTGCTGGGACAAAAAAATCACATGGCCTGGTTATGTAAACATCTGCTGGGGCAAATGCTTAGTCAGCAGCTGCTGGGATGAATGCTTACAAAGCCCACAGCCACTAGCCAGTCAGGACTAAAGGTAAGTAAATCAATAGAGTAAATGTAAGTATGGAGACACCAGAAAAAGGAGATGAGCAAGGAAAAAGGAAGAGAGAAGGACAGAAAAGAGAATGGCGTGCATGCGCATGCATCAGACTGTGCTTGAACAAGGGCATCCCCTGACAAGTTGGGCTGCTAGTGGTGGATCTTGGCAGAGACCTGGGGCAGTGGGATCACTGGTGTCATTGAGTATAGTCAATGAACAATGTCCCATCTCCTTATTGAATATGACATCCTGTGATGTTACAATTGACTTTGACCTTTGCTTGTACAGACAGTAGCTGCTATTTGCACAACTGACAAGGTGTGTTTTCAATGATCTGGGGTGAAGTTTTAACTTTATCAGTTCATCAGAAACCTTCACCTAGGCTACACAGCTCCAATGGTGGAGGTGATCTACATGTTGCCTCTGGTTAGTCCAGATTTTCCAGTAGACTTTATTGGGGTGATATAATGAGGGGAGTAGGTTTTGTGTGTGAACTTGTGTGGATGCTGCTCCTGCCCATAGTTCTTTGGATAATCCACTCTTGGCTAGGATGCAGCATACACCCTCAAGGATAGTTTGATTTGCTCTTTTTGGCAACACCATTCTGTGCATAGGCATATAGTGTAGTAACCTGAGGATGATGCTAGGCATGCCAAGGTAGGTTGTTTATAATTTGTTCAACTATTTGCACCCTGCATTGACTCAGACTTCCCTTAGTCTTTGACCTGTTTGACATTCCAATTTGGCATGATAGGTGGTGAAGGCAGAGAAGTTCTTCCTGATAATCTACTTGTGGACTATATAATAGGCCTTCTTCATGTCTATGAATACAAAGGAGATTGTTTCTCTTGCTTTGCCCTGTCCTTCATTCCTGAAGTCAGTTATTTTTCTGGGAAGATAATTGAAAGTCTGTGGTCTACACTCAATGAAGTTTCACAGATGGCCCAAAATACTTGATGATCACATGTGTGACTCCAACTGGAAGATGCTGCTAGGATAGCCAGCCATTGAGATGAGAGAGGCAGCAGTTCAAGATTTTGCTAAGAAATCTAGCAAGATACCAATGGAATTACTAATGAGCTAGAATGCCAGAATCACTAACATGGAAAAGCTTGGAGAGGAAGGAAACAGAAAAGCAATAGATATCCTGAAAGCTTGTCCTGATAAGCTTTCATAAGGGCCAAGTGCATCAGGATAGATCATTAGATAGGTCATAAATATAGGTCATGAGAAGAAAGGGCACTTTAGTGTGCATGATCAGACATTATAAGCAGTATCTAACAGCTACACTGTCAGGAAACTTCTTTTTCTGGATGCTTCTTTCCTTTTCCGGATATTCTGGATCACTCTGGCCTGATCTGAAGATCTCCAGGTATTTCATTGTACTATACAGTAGTTCTCATGCTCCCACCCCCATGCTGATGCACTATGCCATGGAAACAAGATTTCTTAGACTTGTTCTCTTTGGATTTCCCTTTGCCAGGTGATTAATTATGTTCTCTGTTGTATCTACAGTTTCTAATACACTTTGGATTCCCCTCTGCCAGTTGTGTGATTAGCTGCAATTTCTGGAGGTCACCCTTACAGCAGAACAAGTCTCTTGCTAGAATCTTTCTCCATTAGAAAAAGTGACAAAGAAATGTGTCATGCCATTTCTTTGGCAACTTTTTGCCTTACAAAAAGGAATCTTCCATTGTCTCAAACCTTTTTCCCTTGAAAATATATACATTGAAAATAGCATAACACACTTCTTTGTCACTTTTTCTAATGGAAACAGGTTCTGGTGCCAGCAGTGAGGATATATCCCTGGCTCTTATCAGTAGCTTCTCCACCAGACTTAAGTCTCTGCACTCCCTATGTCTCCGCTCACCACTTCAGATCTTTTTTTGGAGGCTCTGGCCCTTCAGGACAATGCTTGGAATTATTTGCTCTAACTAGAAGCACAGATGCAACTTACTCAGACCTTTCTCTCCCACTACACTGCTGAACTTCCCACCCTCTATCAAACTACCAATACTATTTCCAATCTTCTCCAAGCACTCCTTGAGTACCTTACTGTGGCACCAGACATGCCCCCACCTTCTCCATTGCCAGCACCCCACCTTTTTGCTGCACAATCCAACCTTCCAGTGTGGGGATATGCCAACATTCCCTGCTTGGCACTCCAAAATGCATACCATGGTGACCATGTATCTGGAAAGCATTTTCTTCAATTCTGCATTAGCCACATCCAGCTCTGCAGTGATGACTTTCTTTCTGATAAGCTGAAGATTGTGTGTGTTCTGTTCTACATGAAGTCCAGATGGGCAGCCACCTATGCAATGAGAGTGTTCCAATATCCTGGTGGCATTGGAGGCTTCACAGACTGGGCTGAGTTTGGACAGGAATTTTAGGATGAGTTCTTTCTCCAGAAACCTGCAAAGATAGCTGCACTGGTCCTGCAGAACAAGGACCAGTATGGGCAAGGAAAGTGCTCTCTGGATGAGTATATTGTTTTGTTCCAGGCTTTTGTGAAACAGGCCACCTACCTAGACAGCCTCCAGCTCTGCCTTACCTTTCAGGAAGGACTCTACCTGGCTCGTATAAAGTGCAAGGACAACCTCACAGAGGGGCACCCCATGCACTGCTAGTAGCAGAACCTGTTTCCTCTAGAAAAATGGACAAGGAAAGCTGTCATGCTACTTCTATGTTGTTTTTCCCTAGAAAATATGTAAGCAATTTCTTGTTGCAAAAGTCAGGAAAATTTATACCTTTCTCTAAACTGTTTCTAGAATAAAAATCATATTTCTTTACTATTATGTTGCTGGAAGAAATAGCATGGAAATCTTTAAAAATTTTCATTACATGTTTATTTTAGAAAGAAGAATCATATTGAGCTTCTCAACAGATATTGAAAGTCATCACATATTTCTTTTTGCATTTTTCTTTGGAAAATTTATACTTTTTCTCTAGTAAAAAGAAATTGGAAGCTTATTGCTGTTTTTCTAATAGAAAAAGAGTTAAAGAAACCTATCACCTGTTCCTTAGTCAGCTTTTTACTGTAGAAAAAGGGAAAATTCCTTTGTTCAAAGGCTGTTTCCATTAGAAATTCATATGTTGAAAATAGCATAACAGGTTTCCTTTTTACTTTTTCTTAGGGAAGTACAATATTGATCTTTCAATTTCTTTTTACCAAAGAAAAAGTATAAATTTTCCAAAGATAAATGCAAAAAGAAATACATGATAGCTTTCAATGTCTGTTGAA
>JAGGAT010000367.1:0-35320 GCA_017657195.1 Termitomyces sp. T70a
TTATGCCGGGGTGCCGGGGCTGATGGGGGTGTGCTGGGGTGCCGGGTTTGATGGGGGTGTGTCCCTTGGGTTGTTGGTGAGGGTCCCGTTGTCCCGGGGCGGTTGGGATGGTCTGGTGGGCGTCCGGGGTTTGGGACTTAGTGCAGGTCGTGACACTGGAGGAGCACCTCCAAACAAACACAGTGCCCCCAGAAAAGAAGACAGAGGAGCAGACCCTACAAAAAGTAGTTCCTCTGGAGTATCACAAATTTGCTGACATATTCTCTGAAGGAAGCACCAAGGAGCTTCCCCCACACTGCTTATATGACCACCAAATCAATCTCAAGGGTGGGATGGCCCTGCCCTTCAGCAGAATCTATAACATGTCTGAGGTTGAACTCTGTGCACTCAAAGACTATCTTGATAAAATGCTTGGTAAGGGCTTCATCTGACCCTCGACCTTCACTGCTAGAGCCCTAGTACTGTTTGCCAAAAAGAATGATGGCTCTCTCCACCTATGCATTGACTACTATGGACTCAACAAAGTCACCAAGGAGAACTGCTACCCACTCCCACTTATTGGGGACCTGGTCAACTAACTCTGAAGCACCATGTATATGCAAAGATCAACCTCTGCTCTAGGTACAACAATGTATGCATAGCCCCAGGACATGAATGGAAGACTGCCTTCTACACACAGTATAGTCTATTTGAGTACCTAGTAATGCCCTTCAGAATGACTAACTCCCTAGCCACTTTCCAATACTTCATGAATGACATCTTCCACAACATGAGCAAGGTCTCTGTCATTGTCTATCTTGACAACATCCTCATCTACTTGAATTCAATGGAAAAACACCAGGAACATGTCAAACACGTCCTAGAACAACTTTGGAAGCACAACCCCCTCAAGGTCAGTGCCATCATCAACTGGCTCCAACTCCAGAATGTCAAGGAAGTACAGTCTTTTCTGGCTTTCACTAACTTCTACCAGAGATTCATAGACAACTCTGATATTACAAAACTCTTCAACCAGCTTATGCACAAGGACACTGCCTGGGATTGGGACAGTAAGTGCCAGAGTGTCTTCAACCTACTAAAGAAGGCCTTCACCACTGCTTTGGTTCTCCTGTAAGAGTGACTTCTGGGAGTTGTGGCTAATCACACAACTGGCAGAGGGAAATCCAAAGTATATTAGAACCTATTACAATACAACAGAATGTAGCTAATCACCTGGCAGAGGGAAATCCAAAGAGAACAAGTCTAAGGATTTCCCAAGCCAGGAGCCCAAAAATCATAGTGCAGCCAGTCACCTGACCATGACAAGTGTGGCTGTGCTGGGGTCAACCTGATGGACACTGACATAAGCAGCTATTGGAACCAAGGCTGATATAATCAGCCATTGGTGGGCTGGCATCATGAAGTAAGTAAATAAAGGTAGTAATAGTGAATGAACTTGAAAATAAGGGATGGAGAGGGGAGTCCCCTGATACCTCCAGCACTATGATCCCACTCTCCCAATCATCCTAGAGTGCAACACCTCCAATTATACAATCACCAGAATTCTCTTGCAGCTAGAATTTGATGGCAAGGAACCCTGGCCTGTCACCTTATACACTCAGTCTATAATTGACATGGAGCTCAACCATGATATCTATGACAAGGAGCTCCTTGCCATTGTTGAAGCCTTCAAATAGTGGTGGGCTTACTTTGAGGGTACTCAACACTGCATTCAAGTCTATTTGGACCACAACAATTTACAGTACTTTACTACAATCAAATAGCTCAGCCACTGCCAAGCCTAATGGTCTGAGGTCCTTTCCAAATATGATTTTACAATACAGTACTGCCCTGGATAACTTGGTGCCAAGCCTGGCACCCTCACCTAGCAACCCAATGTCTACCCAAAGAAATCCTTTGAAGCAGAGTGGAATGCATTCAACCACTGCATGTTGATCCCCCTGGAACATTTAAATGCCATACTAATCATGAATGAGGAAGGAATCCTGAACCAGATCTGCCACGCCCCCTGCAATCAGTACTTCAATGATCATGACCCCAGCATCCCTCACCCTGATGAGGATCCTGACCCCTCCTTCACTCTCTCTCCTGATGGCCAACTTCTCCTCAATAATGGCCGCATCTATGTTCTCAACCATGCCTGACTTCAACTCAACATCCTCTACCAACATAACAATCACAAGCTCTGGGGACATCCTAGAATTCATAAGATCCTTTAGCTTGTCTCCTGGACTTATTTCTGGCCAGGCATCAAAAAGGATGTGACCCAATATGTGCATGCCTACAAACCCTGCCTCTGGGCCAAGATCCCCTGACACCGGCCCTACAGGCTACTAAAACCCCTACCAATAGGATGACTGCCCTGGTCCTCTATCTCTATACATCACATTGTGGAGTTCCCAGAGTCAGATGGGTTCAACATTATTCTCATCATTGTCTGCTGGCTAACTAAACAGGGAATCTTCTTTCCCTGCCACACCACAGATACTGCTCCTGAGTTCACCTGACTCTTCCTCAAACATGTTTTTGCAAAGCATGGACTCCTAAATGACATAGTTTCCAACAGAGGCTCCCTGTTTGTCTCCAAGTTTTGGACCACTGCTTACCACCCAAAAACTGACAGACAGACAGAACAGGTCAACCAGTCCCTCAAGCAGTATCTTCAACTCTATGTAAACTACCTACAGGACAACTGATGCACCAAGCTTCCCTTAGCTGACTTTACCTACAACAACACCCCACATTCTGCCACTGGCATCTCACCTTCTTCACCAACAAGGGATACCACCTCCAGCTCACCATCTCACTCAGGAACATCCCCTCCCATGCTGCTCACAAAGTTGCTCAAGACCTCTGGTCCCTCCAGAAATTCCTCCATGAAGAAATCAACATTGCTAATCAAGCCTATATCAAACACACCAATGTCAAACAAGAAGACATCCCTGATTGGAGCCCTGGAGCAAGAGTATGGTTAGACTGGCATCACCTTTGCACCTGATGCTCCTCTTCCAAACTAGACTACAAGCAGCTTGGCCTCTTCAAGATCCTCCAGAAGGTCTCCTCACATGCTTACAAGCTCAAGCTTCTCCCAGGCCTGAAGGAACTCCACCTAGTGTTCCATGTATGCCTCCTCAAGCAGCACCCCCTGGACCCCTTCCTGGGACAATGCCCCAAACCACCCCCACCCATGGAGGTTGAAGATGAGTACCACTATGAAGTCAATGAAGTCCTTGACTCCTGGGACATATGAGGTTGCCCCCACTACCTTGTGCAATGAAAGGGATATGGTCTAGAAAATGATACCTAGGAACCCCCCAAAAGCCTCACTGGAGCCCCCAACAAACTCCACAACTTCCAACAATAGCAACCAGGGCCCTCCACTTCCAGACCCTAACCCTGACTTCACAGATGGAAATAGTGGGCATAACTCCCACCTCTGGCTTAATTAGGGATTCAACTCCCATGTATACTTTATCCATTCTTGTTTTCCTTTGATTATTCTCACTCACTCATATTTTCCCCATTCTTGTTTTCCTTTTTGGTATCACTACTCACTTCCTACTCTGCCAGAAAAATTACCCTGACCCACTTATGACCTCCCCAGAATCATTGTAGTGAGTAATGCAGTATATACAAATTAAAATTACACTATGACACTAGGGCACAAACTATACACTACTAAGAAAATCCACAAACAGGAAAAAATTCACAAGGCCCCTCACAGGAGCCCTGGATTGGTCAACCCCCCTATCAAACCTCCCAGCTCCTCCTCTGGGATCCCTGGTGCATATTCAGCTGTCACTGCTGCCAACACCTGCTTGAAATACAGAAGCAGGTTACTCTTTATCAAGACATTTTTGAATCATATCCCAGGGATTGGAATGTTCCACTACTGGTGCCTCCCCCACCAACCTCTCCAACTGCTCTACCCCCTGCTCAAGACCCAGGGGCATCCCAGAGGGGGCCTTTCACTGGCCATCCTGAAGGAAGGACAGTGCTGAGGCTGCCTCATCCAGGAGCAGGTGATGCTCCCAGGCCCAGCCTAGGGAGGTTAATTAATAAATCCTAGAGAAGAACAAAAGAAAACACATGAAGCAAGGCCAACTGCACTGTTACTAGGGTGTGCAGAGCTGCATTACCACCTCCATGCAATCTGCTCTGGCCCACACACCCCTCTCCAACTCTTGGTCCAACCTTTTCCAAAGCACTTCTAACTCCCCCTCCATCTCCCTCCATGCCTTGAACACCATGTCACGCTCCTGGAATGCAGCCTCCATGCCCTTCTCAGCCCTCCAATGGGCCTCAACTGCCTCCCTTGCATTCTCCTGCACCCAGAACACCTTCATCTGCACCTTGCAAAGGTGACCTGCTGTCACCTGGTGCTGGTCCAACAGCTCCTAGTCCTCCCACTCCACCCACTGCAGCCACTCCCCCAGCTCCCTTGCACTCATCCCCAGGAGATGGCTGGATAACAGGGAGAATATTGCTGGAGTAAGGGGTGCCTGAGACCATCCATGAAAGAAGACTGGGGTTGCTCCACCTGGGCCCTCTTCAACACATGCTCTGGGGGGGAGGCCCTATGCTTGCCCTTGTCAGACCATCTCTTAGGGGTTTTCTCCACCCAGATGTTCCACCCCCTACCTGCCAAGTCACCCGGGCCACCTCCAATGGGCTGGGCTCCTCCTGAGCCAGCGACCTTTTCCTACCACCCTGCTCCTCCTAGGATGACTTAGAGTCCCACTCCACCACCCAATCCCAGACCTTGAACTCCATACACCTCATTACCCACTCCAGGCTCCACTTCTGCTCCTTCTACATGCAGCAAGCCTTTCACAGCGCCAACATGGAACACCACTCATGGTTGGCCTGGCAGGCCTCACAGATGGACAAGTCTTGCTGCAAACCTGCCCCCAGGACCACAAACTCGCACTGCACCCCTAGCAAGAGCAGTGAGTGCACTTAGAGAAGGTCAACTACAGACTATCTAACTATGCAAAAGCACTTACCAGGCTGTTGTTCATGCACCATGACCAATGAGGAGGACCCTGGAGGTGGGCCAGGGCATGCTGGTAGACCTCCTCCATTACCGCTACTAATAAAATGTGCTGGTCCTTGGAGACTACTGAAATGATGCCAGGAGCCATGTCGGAGTGCAGGGGACAATGTGAGGATAGTGGGGAAGGAGGAGCATGGGAGCAGGGTTGGACTATCATCTATGCAAACATTGGCATGACCTGGAGTACTTGACTAGGCCCCCAGGACTTGCAAGAGCAGCGCTTGGCTAGGCCTTGCTTCTGGGACCTGTGAGGATTGCTCTAAAAATGGAAGGTTAGTCTGCTGAATGGGGAAGCTAACTCCACCCATGTTTGCAGTACATAGCTGCTATCTGCTTCCAGTCTTGCCAGCAATGGTATCAATCATCCTAGGCCTCCCACTCTAAATGTTCAGCCACCCTGCTGGTGGCAGATGGCACTGGAGTGTGTGAGGGCATGGGTGAGGGGTGCAACATAGGGAAATGAGTTGAAAATTTTTTCCCTTCTTTGGGTATCAACAACATCCAAGTTTCCCATGCTGGAACCGCTGGGCTGACCAAACCAACCACACATGCTTTGAAGGGTCTTGTCATGACCCACAGCCATTATGACACTGGATACTGCTTAAAATAGTGCCTGCAACATGTCAAGCCAGGCTTGACATTGTGGCCTTTTAGCTCAGTTAGTTGATCACTTCTATTGCCGGAGTTGTGGTCATCACAGGTCTCAGCGCTGAGGGGGGATGATGTCACAACCTGCCCACCCCTGGCACCCCTCCTCCGGAACCCTGACCTCCCCCAGAACCATTCCCAGCACTTCCGATACGCACCAACCATGCCCTCTCTCATATGCTCCATCTACAGCATGCCACCATCACGCATCTCTCCAAGCCATCACACATCACTCTGGCTATCACAAAAACCTCCTGGCCATCATACAGATCACTTGACCCCTATGTGGATCACTTGGCCATCATGCATCATGCCAATCACTGGATACTTGAATCATCATCAATCTCATGGACTGCCCATGCAATCTCCTCAACATAGCTGCCCTCTACCCTACTGCCACATATAGAATCTCCAAATCTGCTTTGAAACCCTTCTTAGACATTACCTTTCTCTGCCCATAGTATATAAAGACCATAGGTAGCTCCCATGTACCTTAGTCTCAATATTATCATAACTTGTTTGCATTTCTTTTGTGCTTCTCTTCATTTCTTCATGCTTGCCCTTAGTCTAACTTAGTCTGGCATGCACTCCTCACTCAAATTCACTCCCTGGTCTCATCAAGAAACTCCTCTCAACTCAACCTACCTACTAAAACCAGCTTTACCAACCCTGGTGCAAGCTCCCGGCCCTAGAACTTGCTCGACCCACTGTCTTGCACCCCAGATCACAACCCAGAGCACTTGACACCTCAGTACACATAGTTTGGCACTCAAGTCCACCTTGTAAGGGTTGCTTAGTGGAAAAGCCCCCAGGTCAGCAGAACCTGACAGCATCTCTGTTAGTTGAGAGCCATCACCTGGCTCTGACAAACCTGGTAGTTGGTCACCTGAGTTAGCCATAGGAACATTGCATTGCCAGAGCTGAAAAGAAGTCAAGAAGTTTGATGTGTGTTGCCTAGTATGGTAACAATAGCCCAGAGTCTAAAGCTGATAGCAGAAGATTAAAAAAAATGTAGCTGTTGGCTACAAATCAAACAGTCTTATATAAAATTACACAGTAGCTGAATCAGACCAACTTATCAGATTTGACTAGATATGTTGTGAAAACAAGATGTTGTTCTTATGTAATCTACAGATGTGCATCACAGCACATGTTGGTTACTAATTATGGCAACTCCAATGCATTACCATGTGTTGGATGAGGCTAAGGTAACCAGCAGATTACAATAATCCAGTCACAGTTGTATCTTGAACTTCTCTACAAGGTTCAGTTACTTGCTATAGGACTAAGTCATGTAAATTGACTTAAAAAAATGTAACGCAGTGTTATGGAGCCTCTTACACATAAGTCAGAACCTATCAATTGATTCTGGCTATAGTGGTGCAAAAAAGACTATTGAGTTTATATAATTGGTAATATCAAGACTAGGGACTGTGTTGAATAGAATATAAGAATAAACTCAGATGACCGCAATATAGTGGTAAACAACTTGATTGGATAGTAGCTACCTGTAGAATAGAATATAAGAATAAACTGGTAGCGTAATTAGTAAGTGAGTGGGGTCTGAGTAATAAACTCTACACACCTCAGATGACCATGATATAGTGGTAAACAACTGAGATGCGGCACTATGAAAAGAGAACAAAAAATAAGATATTAAGTAATCAAGAAACATATAAGGAAATGTGATTGAGTATGAGAGTTATGGGTAGGATAGAATCCATCCTCAACAGACTGACTATGAGGGATCATGTTATATAGGTAGCACCATCCTGGGAGGTTGCCAGGCTCAGAGGAGCCCAGCATTCCTTTTGGAATCCAGGATTGATGTGTCTGATAGCTGGATCAATGCATCATGTGCCCTAGTAACACTGCTGGCAACAGAACCTGTTTCCATCAGAAAAGGTGACAAAGAAGTGTGTCATGCCATTTCTAATGTACATATTTTTTAGGGGAAAAGGTTTGAGACAATGGAGAATGCCTTTTTTCTAAGGCAAAAAGCTGCCAAAGAAATGGTATGACACACTTTTTTGTCACTTTTTTGAGAGAAACAGTGTTGGAAAATGACTTGTACTGACCCCTCGTGTACATCATCACACTGTGTTATCAATTTCTACTTTTGGAATACACTAGCCACCACATACTGGGTGGCGATCGATACAGGCTATCAAACCTTATTTATTTATTTTTTCTAGATATACATACGATGCACAAAAGCCACCCTCAGTCGACCACATATTATTGGAGTGACTGAGGGTGAGCAAATTACTTACTTCCAACTTACCTACAACTAAATAATCACCTGTAGACTTCTGTATTTCTCTACAGGTATTAATCTACTCAGTCGACCACATATTATTGGAGTGACTGAGGACTTCTGTATTTCTCTACAAACAGGTTCTGGCACCAGCAGTGTGATGCACTCCTCAGTATAGCTGGGAATGGTGAATGTGATTGGTGGCTTGTCAGGGTTTGCAAGTTGGGTTTATGTAGGTCATTACAGGGTTAGGGCTTTGGTCTGCTCATGGCAGACTTGTAACATAGTTACATTTTTTTTGAATCATCCATTTCTCAGTCTGACAGGTTTGGAATGCCTGGTAGGCACCATCTTTCTAGCATACCTGACACAATCAGTGGAAAGTGCTAAATTACAGTCAACACAGATGGTGCCTGGTGACTTTTTGAACATCTTCAATGGGTTTTTCCTAGTCTCCAAGTTAACACTTGGCAAGTAGCCTGTTCTCAGTTCTGGAAAAGGATATTAGGAAGACCCCACTCTGCTTCAAATCCAATGCTTTGACTGAATAGAATGTATTGATCTGTGGCAATATATGGAACACAATAATATAATGAGGCTGCAATCCCTTCACGTGTAAGTCTTCACCACAAAATTGAACAAATTCATCGAGATCGTCTAGGATAGCGATAATGAAGGCTTTTAACGCAATGGTGATAGGCGATGTCTAGGTATTTTACCCATATTGAACCAAAACAAATGTGTACAGCTGTCTAGCAGAACAAATTCGACCGTGTTACGCGCAAAAAATTCCATATCCTCATCCATGATCCTTCAAACAACCTGGCGACTCTCCTCATCCCTGCCATGTCCATGTCCCGAACGCGAAAGCTCCGCCTTATCCTGTTCTTCCTGAAGTCTCTTCATAACCTTCCACACCTCCCTGTTCCAATCCGTGCGGACGGATAACATCGTACCAAAGAACGAACAGTACACAAGCGAAACCGTAAGTCCAATCCATAGCCCATGCAGACCCATACTCCAACTAAACGCGAGCCAAACTCCAAATGGTATACCTATTTAGAAACGTGGTTCAGGAGACGTAGACAAACTTTGGAGCGGAATTTTTACCTATGACATAATACGAGGTAAGATTCAACAAAGCTCCCGTAACCTACGCCACGATCAATCTTTGACACCTTGAGGGAGTAGACTAGCGGAACTCGCCTGCTTGCCCCTCGCCCTCAAAATTCCAGCAGTGACTGCAGCGTTACCATCAAACACTTGGAAGAGGGCGACAAGCGGTAGGATGGACGCTACGAGCGACACCACCTCTACGATTGAATTAGCGAAACCGTCCGTATGCGAAATTACAGAAAGATACACACGAGGATCGCTATTGAATAGATACGCCCACTTGTCTTTGAAAGCGACGTACATCGTGCTGTACGTACTATCATAAAATCGCCTGTACTTAGGCAGCATAATCGGAAGACTAACCTAGAAGCTGCAGAGAGCACGAGCGCCATAATAATTGACGTAGTCGACGCGACGGCCGCCCTCTGCGCGTTCCCCTCTCCAAGTAAATTCCCAATCCTAAGTTACGTTCATCGATGAGATCAATTGCCCGCCTCAACCACAACAATGAAATGGGCGCACCTAACAGAAGTCGCAACCGATAATGCGAATGGCGCCTGGAATGTCGTCGACGCAGACGAAAGCAGCACCGACTGCGTCGCAAGCGCCACAGGTCCCAGCATGCTGGCCGCGAGCGCAACCAATTCCCACGCCCACCACTCGGACGCTGTCTGTCCGACACCTGCAAGTCCCAGATGCACGAGTACCCCGAGGCTCGTGAACATTCTCCTACCAAGGGGATACCAGGCTGTCTTGGGTACATAGAACACTCCATATACGATCGACATGAGCGAGACGAGGTTGAATGAGATTGCGGTTGCGATAGGGGCGCCGATGAATCCGAGTCTGATGGAAGGTGGACCCCAGACTGATATTCAAATTAGGATTTTCAGTTAGACGGAGCAACCAGTGAGAAGCCGTACCGAGAAGGTAATTGAGAATGACGTTGATTGGCGCGACAAACAAGATGATTTGCGTCGGTACGGCAAAGCGGCCTTGGTGATGAGGAATGTTCGATAAGAGATTATTTAACATCGTTCCCCGAACACATACCTTGAGACTGAAAGTAGCGTCTTCAAGTCCCTACGTCAAACTTTTCCTCTCAATCCAGAAAAGATTAGACGTACCGGCTTACGCAATTGAAGGCATACGCTTTGCTGGTGTCAACTTTAAGCATCCCAAAGGAAAATAGCATCCATACCTGGAAGACCTATGGATACCCAGCGTAGGTACAACGCTGCAAGTCGCGCAACCTCGGGATCTTGTCTGAGCGCAAGTAACATTGCCTCAGCGTTGAACCAGATAAGGTACATCGGCTAAATTAAGGAAAGAAAGAATTGAGACGATTCGGATTACCTATATTACCATGCTTACAACTAGCAAGAAGGTCAATACGACGACTGAGTAGAATGAATGGACATGACGTTATCAATCAAACAAAGCTCAAAGATGATATGGAAGCAACTTACACATTCGTTGAGTCCAGAGACCTACGAGGTGAGGTTGAGAAGACGTCCACGCAGAAGGAAGCATGGTATCAAGAGCACTCGCAAAGCCTTGTATGATGCTGAAAGCCGTGACGTTGGCAGTCATGGAGCCAAGACTGATGGCAGCAAGGGCAGTAGTGGAGAGATGGCCAATGGATACGACAGAGGACATAATGAGACTGAATTCTAGAACGTGTGTACTGAAGGGAACGCGGTCAAAAGTAGATTATAGAAGTTGTGGATAAGCGTACCCAAAAACAGGAAGGGCATAACGGGTGAGGATGCGAAGTTCTTCCCAGAAGGCGTGGACGGTCCGATTGTCGTCGTCAAAAGATTCGTCAATTCGTGGAACAGGAGGGTTCAACAGAGGGGTATTCTCAGAGGGAATCGGGCCAGGAATAGGAATCGTATGATGAGCCACAGTAGGATTCATCGGACGCGGAGATGCCGTCTGGTCATGCTCATCCTGGCCATCCTCAGCTTGATGAGCAGCATATCGTGAAAGAAGGGCATAGTCCGATGGGAGCGATGCAGGGCCCTGGTAATGGGCCGACGACATGGTAGCGACTCTGAGCGTTAAGCAATTTTTCGCTGGCAAATCTATTTAATTATCTTCACCCAAGAACCGCCGGCTTATGTCAGCCCACGGATCTCGTCCGGGGCGTCTGCTGTATCGAGAGGCCATCCAGGCAATCTAGGCCAAAGAGCAAGGCACTTCCGCGGCAAGTTTGCAAGAAGTAGTTGTGACGCAAGTCGAACCATCAGAAGTTGAATCAAAGAGGCAAAGAACACGCCGCCACGCAGATGCGAAGCATGCATACAGGAAAAATGATTTCATAAGCAGATAAGATAAGACCTCACGGATCAACCTCCGACAGGCGAAGGGCCCTTCCAAGTTCCATACACGTGAGTAAAGAGAAACTTTTGTTCTTTTTTATGGTGGTATCACGGCATTCTGCAGACAGTTCACAGAATCAACCTCTACAGACTAGGATATGCGCGGTTTCTAGCCGTTTCGTGTGTTCATCTCAGTCTTGGAGCCACCCCGGTGGAGAATTCTTACGTTGAGTTTGAGACTATCAAACGATAACAGAAGAACCTGAAGGCCTCATTAAACGATAACAAAAGAACTTCAAAGCTCATTAAACGATAACAAAAGAACCTCAAGGTTTCATTCCCTCTCATTTCTTGTAACCATGTGCGTCTCCGAGGTCATCATTCCATTGGGACCCTAAGCACCGAAAGGTCCACGCTCTCATTGTATAGACCATTATCGCCCCCGATCGCTTCCCTACCTTATTCGGCCATTACACTAGGTTGTTGGTGTCAATTCCATCCTCCTACTATATGCAAGGTTTGTGTGCCAAGGTATTGACGCCCACACCAATTACCTCCATACAAGCCGCCTAACCTCGGATTCCTAAATTACCATTTATGTTGGTGCCAAACAGACCACGCTGCATGCAAGAGACTTCAATCTCATGTTATCCGCTTGCGGTTCACGCTTCGAGGTTGGTCATCTGGAGATGCGTTCTTATGTGGCATGAATAACTCCTTTTTGTCTCCGTGAAAGCTGTTGGGAACCCTTTGGCGTTAGAAATGATCGCTTTAGGAAGGGAACTTTTTCAATGCACTTGCTTTGAGCCGAATTATCTGCCTCACTTCCGTTGTCGTGGAGATTGAGCAGAGGCGAAATTTGCAAGGTCACCGGGTCGAAGACTTGAATTTAAATAGAATTGCGCACAATCGACTGGGAGTCTAATGTCTGCTCACTACCAAAGCCCTGCGTCTCTCCCTTCAGATTATGCTCTGATTTCGCGATACCCCGACCATCAAACTGGGGACGAACAAGATAAGCGACACCAGAGAATGTCTTCCCCGCGTCCAAAGAAACCGAAAATTACGCATCAAACCATTCCCTACGGTTCACTTCCGTCTGAGAACACGCCTTTGCTAAACACTCTAGTCCCTCTTGACCCACGAATCAATAAATCTTATGACGACAGCAGTCGAATCATCCACGCTTGCTGGGAAGAACTTGGCATTCTCACTCATTATGCCCTCCCTGTCTTCGGGTACGTCATACATCTCTTGTCCTATTACTTTTTTTCTTTACTGTTTGATCATTCCAGCACACAAGTTCTGGAATTCAGTCTCATTATGACCCCCGTCATCTCCGTCGGCCATCTCTCCACTACCGCCCTTGCTGCCATGACCCTTGGCTCTATGACCGCCAATGTCACCGCTTTCAGCATCTTACAAGGTTTTGCAAGTGCTCTTGATACTATGCTTCCTTCTGCGTGGACGTCTTCTCAACCTCACCTCGTAGGTCTCTGGACTCAACGGATGGGTAAGGGCACCGACCAATTATCATTTTCGAAGAATCTAATACCCACTGATCATATTGTATACATTCCTTAGCTGTCGTGTTGGTCGCCTTACTGATTGTAAGTAGGCTCATTTGCCAAGCAGGCGCTTGACTATCTTGTTCTAATTGTGTATTCGACTTTAGCCAATGTATATTATCTGGTTCAATGCTGAGTCGTTATTGCTGGCTCTTAGACAAGATCCAGAGGTTGCACGGCTTGCGGCGTTGTACCTACGTTGGGTGTCTATGGGTCTTCCAGGTATGAATGTTACCACCTTTGTCAGGAAATGCAAAGTTGACATTTTCAAAAGCATACACCTTGAACTGTGTAAGCCAGTATGTCCAATCTCTTGTCCAAACTTCAATGACAAACCTGATTCGAGTAACCTGCAGACGATATTTCCAGTCGCAAGGTATGTGTTTCCAGAGGCACTATGTTTAAATAAAATTCATGAAAGATTGCCTACTCACCAAGGCCGCTTCGCCGTACTGACGCAAATCACTCTGATGGTCGCACCAATCAATCTCGCTCTCAACTACCTTCTAGGTAAAATTTCTTCCTCTTAATTTATGCAACTCCTTGAAGATTTAATCAAATTCCTAGTATGGGGTCCACCCTCCATCCGACTCGGCTTTATCGGCGCTCCTATCGCCACCGCAATTTCCTTCAACCTCGTCTCGATCATATCGATCGTGTATGGAGTGTTATATGTACCAAAGACAGCGTGGCACCCACTTGGCAGGCGAATGTTCAAGAGTCTCTGGGTACTCGTGCCTCTGGGGCTCGCAGGTGTGGGACAGACAGCTTCAGAATGGTGTGCGTGGGAGTTAGTTGCACTTGCAGCAAGCTTGTTGGGACCTGTGGCGCTCGCGACGCAGTCTGTCTTGCTTACGTCTGCATCGATGACGTTCCAGGCACCATTTGCGTTGTCGGTCGCCGCGTCAGTCAGGTAAATTGGAAATACCTGATTGAGTCTTGAGGAGGGTTACTGATAGAGATAGGATCGGGAACTTACTTGGAGAGGGAAAGGGAAAGCGAGCGGGAGTTGCTTCAAAAATGTCTATTATAATGGCGCTAGCGCTTTCGGTGGCACTAAGGTAAACCGTCTTGCTTTTTTCACACGAGGATTGAAAATCTGATGTTTGCCATATCAGTACGATGTTCATCCTTTTCAGAAACAACTGGGCTTATATATTTAACGACGATACTGGTGCGTCTTCTCTCCTGCTAGACGCACGATTAATTTTGCTGACTTAATATCTAGAGGTGGCGTCGCTCGTGGCCTCCATCTTACCACTTGTTGCCTTATTCCAGGTTTTTGACGGCAACGCAGCAGTTACTGATGGCATCCTAAGGGCAAGGGGGAAGCAGGTGAGGTTTACTTCTGATGACATTCTTAGATAGTTGTTGATCCATCATGGTGGTATAGTTTACAGGGGCACTATTGAACTTTACATCGTATTACATTATTGGTACGTTTTTTTCTCGCCATACACTCTCAAGCTGTTATCCCTTTGATCCACACTCGTCAATTAGGTATACCATTTGGGATTTGGCTTGCTTTCAATTGGAATATGGGTATTCACGGACTATGGATTGGGCTTACGGTTTCACTTGTGCATTGCTCTTTCTTTGGGACCCTGTTGTGTGTCCGCACGGATTGGGATAGGGAGGTGCGTAAGGTTATGAAGAGAGTCGAGCAGCAGGATAGGACAGAGCATCTGCATCCTGGACATGGACACAGGAGGGATGAGGAGAGTCAATGATAGTAACGTTTTATGGTAGACGAGTCCATGCAGTCATAGCCACGACAGTTCCAGTCATCGCAGCAAATTTGTAAACTTCTTGTAGACCAAAGCATCCTAATGTTCACAATCTAGTTTTTTTGTAAGGTCCCACGAGCCTCGGCAAATTTGCCAGGCTTCATATGCTTTCATACTAATCCAAGTCTTGAAATCTAAAATGATGCTGATCACTTGATATCGACTGCCATATAAGTGCGACGGAGACAAACTGGACACATCTTCGTTAGGTCTGATGTATCGTGATCACTTAAATCCAGAAGCTTCTTTTGAATCTATGTTCGATCGCGTTCCGTAAAAATCTTCTTCTTCTCTCACTTCCGGCCCGCCTCAACGTCTCCCATATCGAAGTTCACTCCCATGACCAAGCCCGTGTGTCTCTCAACCTCATTCACGTTAATCTCCACCTCAGGAACTCACTTTTTGCGATTACGATATTTTTCTTTTCGATGCAACTGCACCCGGCGGCCCCTCTCTGTCACCAGGCTCTCTCATGTGGACTCATAAGGCATGACTTTACATCATCTTTGGAATCACTCAGGCGTAGAATGTCCCCCTGAAATCCGCGCCAGCACAACGGTCCGGCTGGTGTTTCCCTCGTGCTATAAAACGTTCAATAATTCCCTCGCCATTTTCTCACAGAATCATGAAATCTCTCGTCTTTTTACTCAGCCTTCTTGGAGCCGCTCGCGCAGTTACAGTATCCGTAAGCGCTACAGCCAGTCATCCCATTCCCACTACGTTATGTGAGTATTATTTGTGTAACGTGGTCTTATTAGTTCTTTGTTTCTCAAACTGGTGCCATGCAGGGGGTCAGATGTTCGAGGTTGAGATCCACTGCCTTGTCTGTCAACTTTTGATTGACTCGATCTAATCCTTGAACAGGATATTAGTGTGAGTTGTCACCCTGCCCTCATCCTTCGCAGCTAATCCGCTCCATAGCACGTACGTTACATCTTGAGTCCTGTGCCGATCACTCTTTGAAGGTTTCATTAGAGTGGTGACGGAGGACTTTATGCGGAACGTAAGCCTTACAATTGTTGCCTTTATGACAACGGCATCAAGATGTCCATCTAATTGGTTTCATGCAGTTTTACAGAACCGTGCTTTTCAACAAGTAACCCCTGGTATATCATCTTCATCTCTTGTCCCTTTACTCTTATCTTACCTCCTTACATAGGCACATCCGCAGCCCTCAACGCTTGGCAGGCCGTAAATGGGGCCACACTGTCTGTCATTGCCGAAAGGGTTCCCGTCTCCTCAGCCCTCCCTAATGCGTTGCACGTCGTGATTCCCAATGGTCGTACTGGCGCCGTCGGATTCGCCAACACCGGGTACTTCGGTTCGTCTACTTACCTCCCTTGCACTCCCTTCTACCTTACTCAACAATCAAAAACCACAGGAATTAAAGTAACAGCCTCGACGACCTATTCTGCCTCCTTCTTCTACCGTTTCCCCACTGCTTCCTCCTTCCGCGGCTCCGCTACCGTCAGCCTACAGACCACCTCTGGCCAAGTCCTCGGTTCGTCCACCGTCTCGATCTCTGGAGCCCAAACATCATGGCAACAAGTCTCTGTTCAAATTATACCTACCATCACTCCATCTTCAACTGCAAACATGTTTGTGATCACGCTGGATGGTTCTGCGGCAGCCGGACAGACAATCAATTTTGCGATGTTGTCATTGTTCCCACCTACGTTCAAGGATAGGCCAAACGGGATGCGGATGGATATTGCTGAGGTACATTCCAAACTGAATGCCATCCTACTCCACAAATGATGTTGAATATATTGAATATATAGGCGTTATCTGAAATGGGACCTTCGTTCTTCAGGTTCCCAGGTATGTCATTCTCCTAACATTGCAATATAGGATTCTGGAAATGTCGAACTCGTAGGGGGAAACAACCTCGAAGGTCAAACCGTTGCCACGCGCTGGCAATGGAACGCCACTGTCCGTAGTTCCACCCTTTTCTCTCAGCACCCATTGATCATCGTTCTTTCGTGCAGGTCGGCCCATTGGTCGACAGACCTGGTAGGATATATATATTGTCAAATTGAGAAAGCTCACGTTTATCAAGGCCGCGCCGGTGACTGGGGTTATATCAACACGGAGTGCGTCGAACAGCAAAGCGATTTTTCCCTTCCTAACTGACTGTCGAACCTTGAAGTGGTTTAGGGCTCTTTGAATACCTCACCTGGTGCGAGGACCTTAATATGACACCTATCATGGCGGTTTGGTCAGGTACGTTCCTTGCCTACAAATTTACCACCTGCTGCTTTTAAGGTGGATCCTGATAGGTTTTGCACTGGGCGGAACTAGCGTCGCAGAGGCGGATCTCCAGCCATTTATCCAGCAGGCAATCGATCAGGTGCAGTTCAATTGAATGCTTAGAAATGATTCATATTTCGAACGTCCATAACACTAGATCAACTTTGTCGTTGGTGCGCAAGGGTCAAGCGCAGCTGGCAGTGTTCTACTTTATATAATTTCAGTCCCAGGCTGACTTTCTCTGAATTAGCCAATCTCCGCGCGTCCTTGGGTCATCCTGAGCCTTTCTCCTTGACTTTCGTGGAAGTTGGAAATGAGGTGTGCACGATCATTGGTCGTAAGTTGGCTCAACGATTGACTCCTATTGGAGGACAATTTCGCCGCGAACACGTAGGTTCCTCGACACCATCTACTCTTCAGAAGCTTGACCTGTACACCGTGTTCAACAGGTATATTTTCAGATGGCGTGACTTTGTCAACGCTCTCAGCGTCCAATTCCCCAATCTCCGTCCGTGCTTCTCCCATATGCTTTTGTGACATCTTCGAAACGCAGCCACCAGATTTCATTGCAACCTCGAGCACATTCAACCCCGTTCTCTCTCCCAATCCGTTAGATTACGACGTTCACGTTTATCAGACTCCTTGTATGTCCACGTCCATCAAACTACATCCAACGAATTCCTATGTTCATATTGTCTAGCTTGGTTCGCACAAAACTCATTCATCTACGATGGCTTCGAACGCAACGAAACCAAGTACTTCGAGGTTAGATCTCGCTTCCTACCGCTTCCTACACCGATTGCAATTGGCTTAATTACATGACACAGGGCGAGTACGCGGCAATCTCAACCAATCCAAATGATATCTTTGGCTCGCCTGCTGATGGACGACTCACTTTCCCGACAATGCAAAGTTTGTCTCTCTATCTTCTGACTGATATTTCGTTAATCCCATTACAAAGGCTCTACTGGTGAAGCTGCATTTATGACTGGACTAGAGAGGAACAGCGATATTGTGTACGTCTCTTGCGCCCTGCAATCTCTGAGCTCACCTCGATTTCTCTTTAGTTTTGCGGCGTCATACGCACCTTTGCTGAATGTAAGTATAATTATTACTTGCGTGACGTGATGGATTGAGGTGAACCTGTCGTAGCATGTCGCAAACTCTCAATGGGTATGCCGTCCTTTTTGAACGTGATACAAAAGTGAAAATTATTCAATTAACACAGACACCCAACTTGGTCAGCTTCGAGTATGGCGTTTCATTGAAATTATCTGTCTTTTGACTAACTGTCTTGCATCAGCTCTGGAGCGGTCTATCGTTCAACAAGTTTCTACGTACAAAAGGTTTGATTTCCAAGACTCTTTTTGTCCGGTCTCTACTAACATCATCTCAGCTCTTCAGTCAGAACCGAGGAGACGAGTATATCCCGTCAACCCTCCCCAGCCGCACTGGAACCATCTTTTGGAGCGTCGTCCGTGACACAGCGGCTCAGTCAATCATTATCAAGGTACATCTTCCGCTATCCTTACTCTCCACTTGAGCTTAACAATGCACGCAAGATTTCCAACACGATTTCCACAGAAACATCTGTAACCTTCGTCCTCCCATTCACGACAGTTGCTAGCACCGGGACACTTCAGGTAATTCAAGGCTCGGAGACCACGAGCAATACCCCCACCACACCTAACGCGGCGGTGCCGGTAAATAGCTCCATTAGCACGGGGAAAACGTTCACGTATAATGCGCCTGGGTTTAGCGTTAGTGTTATTACCTTGGTTGCACATTGAGGAGAGTAAGGATTGCATGTGTTAAATAATACTATTGCGAGCTATGAAATCTGTGCCGAAGGCACAGATCATAGCTCGTTGTTCTTGCACGGGCCACACAAGGTTGATGTTGAAAGGAACCCCTGACTTATGTAAGATGTAAGAGGTCGGTTTGTGGATCCCAAGGTCTACTCTATCTCTTGTTTTGTCCTTCCATAAAGATATTTTGCATTATTGTTGACGATGCGGATTCAAATTCTTAGCGATCTGCATCTTGAGATCGAGAGGCCCACTAGCGTACCCGGACGCGAGTTTTACTACTACGACATCCCAGTTCGAGCAGAACATTTGGCATTACTAGGGGATATTGGTTGGACTGTGGACGATAGACTCTTTGAGTGGCTTGAAGCCCAACTCAAGCTCTTCGAGACTGTATTTTTTTTGTCTGGAAATCATGGTACGTGGCACAGCTGTATCGATCTCACTAACCCTGACATCTTCATCGACTTTTAACAAGAGCCATATAGATCATCAATAGTATGATCAGAGCTTCACTCAATGCAAGGAATACCCTAATTTCAATGTTTTAGACAGAGTCCGCCGAGCGCCTAAACGCCTTCGCCGTCAAGGTCAACGCTGATCCATCCCTTGGGACATTTGTTTACCTTAATCGTACGCGTCATGATATCTCTCCGGATCTGACCATTCTCGGATGCACACTCTGGTCGTCCCTTAATCCTGATGACCTTGATATCCTCTCCTGGTCTTTAACCGACTTTCGTCGAATTGACTCCTTCAGCCCCGATGACTACGCCGCTCTCCACAAAGCAGATCTGGCATGGTTAAATGAGACTGTTGCTTCTATTGCAAAAGACGAACCAGAAAGGCAAATCGTAGTGTTTACGCACCATGCTCCGACCAAGGATGGCACGGGTGACCCGAAGTTCAACGATGGTCCAACGAACTCTGCTTTCGTGACTGAACTGACGGGAGAGGAGTGTTGGGAAAGCAAGAAAATAAAGCTATGGGCGTTTGGGCACACACACTGGTGTTGCGATTTTGAGAGAAAGGGAACCAGGGTTTACGCGAACCAGAGAGGTTATGGAGAAGGCAGAGACAATTATGATGCTGGGAAGATTATAGAGCTCTAGAGATCTAGTAAAGTTGAAGATATCGCTATGAAGAAGTATTAGCTGATAATCGATCGATTGCGTGAGAATAGTTTTCGCTATGTAGATAACTGGCACCTCCTCCACACTGAGTAACGGGTCACAGGACAGTAACGACCTTTGGTAGTCCAACTGGTTCGTCGAGTCAGACGTCTACAGTTCCCATGTTTATGTAATGTTTTGAGGTATAATTTTTTTTCCTGGAGTAGCGTCAATGGTGGGAGGTATGAATTTCTTCAAGGTTATGCATGGCGGCACTGTGGTCTGTCTCGGCAGTAGATCAATATATAATGACATCAAAAATTTTCTCGCCATGAAATTCATAAAATATACATGCAGTATATGTAATCCGGTCATGAAAGGGAACACCAACTCTACCAAATCTCCGAGTGCAGCATATTATGGATATTAGTACAATCAAGCATCGAAATCCATCGTAAGTCCAAGAAGATATTGAAAATGTCTATGAGCAGAGCAGGATTGTCCAAATCAACGTCGATAGCAAAACAACCCCAGCCCAACGCTCCATGTGAAGGCCCACTACGCCGTTGGGATAGAACAGTGAACTTGGAACTAACTGTGTCCCAATCGGTGTCTGTATCGATGTCATTACAGGCGTAGCAAGATTGAAAACAGCAGCAGTCGGAGTGGGTGCTATTCCGCCCGTCGTGTACGCACGCACGTACTGTATTTCGAAATATGCTTCGTTATATCGGTCTCCAGGGCCGACGACGTTGTCGTTGTACTGAGCGGGTTTGTTAACTCAAAGTAAAATCAAAGAACGCCAACAAGGCACTCACGCATATTCCCGTAGGGCCGGAGTTGCTACATGTCTGCAAGTATTCTGCTGGTATACCAGCCCTGAGAAGTTATGTCAATCCATTTTTCTTTACGAACATCCTTCTTGTTCCCCACCAGCTACCGCAAAGTGTTATATCTAAAATGAGCTTCTGAGGGCCAAAAAACTGTTCGATATTACAGGTCGTAGCGGGGAAGCTCGCTGACGGAGGACCCCAGTCAGACATGTCGATGGGCAAGGCTGATGACGCGGCTTTGGAAACGGACAATGGAATATTTGGGCGCTACAACGACTAAGCCTCGGCATTTGACCCTGAAACCGTATTACTTACGCTCCAAAACCAGATACTGCCAATTTATCGTTGTAAATACAAGTCCTTCCTCACCCGTGTTAATAATAAGCAAACTTACAATATTCTGTTCAACTATCGGCGAAGCGTATCAAAGGCGAACTATCATGGAACTCACCCAGCTACATCAAACTGCGTCGCAAATACGCCTCCACCAGCAGTTGCAAAACCAGCCTGGTAGCTGTTTGGCTTGATCTCTGCGACAACACAACCTGTAGGCTTCGAGCAGTCTAACTCTCCCGAGACACCCATCTGGTTCGGAGGCGTCAAGTGCATGCAACCCGGGAGTGTGTGAAGCGCCATCTGATTATGGTCCATGAGATTGATGCCTTCAAGGATGCTGTCATACATCAATCCCAAATTGTAAAAACATGATTTCTGTGGAAGGTCGACGCACTCGATCTCGCCATCGTTAGGCCATATGAGACCCGTTGTCCAAAATGCAGGCCAGACCTTTTACCGTAGGAAAATGAGTGCAGAGGTGGCATAGAGGTATAGCGCTGCTTACGGAACAACCATAAGGTATATGGAGCATGTCGGTTATCCACAAGCTTCCAACGGTGTATGACGCTTGAGTCGATATTCGTACCTGTAGAGCGTTCGACTTTTTCTCAAACAGAGATTTCAAAACCCACCGAGCTTCGTTTCTGATTGAACGCCACACTATGTTGATTGTCCACCTTCAATATTGCATTGCCTGCAGAATTGATGTATACCAGCCCCTGTCCGTACGCCTGATCGACGTCGAGCCACACTACGTCGCCTGCGATTTGAAACACGTCACTACTCCAAACTTCAACATGTACAATTGATTATACCTCACCGAGAGTGAGGTTATCGTATGCACCATAGAAGTCCCATTCGTCAAAGAAGGTTACACCAGAGTGATCTTTTACAAGATCATATCCCTTCGCATGTCGAAAGAGCATAGAGAGTAAGACAATCAGGGACAAGTCCAACAACGACACCATTGTTCGAAAACGGGATGACTCGATGTACGAACACCAGGGTGATGGCTCTTAGGCGAGGCAAATAGGTTATATACCCAGAAGGAGCATGAGACAGCAGCGCAGCAAAAGCGGGTAACCCAGTAGATGATGTCCACCTGTAGAAAAGACGTTCATGGCTGTGGGTGGCGCCGTAAACCACGAGGACGCCGCGTATCAATTACGCGTTCATCACGTGCTAGCGCTCTCGCTTGCTGACTTCATCAAGTATGCGTAGAAACAACTTCTAGGATGAGTGTTGCCACTTGTCGCTTGCCTTTAGGCTTGTGCGGCGTTGTGCATAGATGTTCCGATTCCAGAGTCTCAGCATCATGATAATTTCCGCCAGTCTTGAGCTCGAGTCAAGTGTTGATCCCCGGCACCCACAATAATACAATCAATGTGGCCAACCGCGGACATCATCAACCCCAATACTATCATCTCCGTGACACTCCCCGATTATCTTATATCGCCCTAACTCAAGCCGACCATCGTTATATTCACTATACAACCATTTCTCACTACTACGCATATAGGTCGATACACGCTAACGCTACTCATATAGTCATTCACTTACCCATCTATCAGGTATACTATAATCAATAAGACATTGAACTGAGGTTCATCACTTATAGTGTGACAGTTCGGTTTCTAACAACAGGCATCCTTCTCAAGCCGTAATTTGATTATGTTTCAACTCTACCCTTGCTGACATACATGAACGTTGGGCATAATAGTTGACCATCCGACAACGCTAAATTCAAAGTACTCGGCCCATCCTCATTCACTGCTTCAGTCCAACTTTGGAAGTCATACTTCCCGACTAGTTTTGTCTTTCACGATCTAGGATTGTTTTAACGTGCTCATTTTGGAAGTGGTAAGGCATCTTGTTCCTTCCTGATGAGCACTATCCTATAGTTATTCCTCATTGGCAACAACAGATGTTCTATGAACGGTAAAATTCAAATCCGTAGCACCTTCAAGGTGATACTTGGCGTGAATTTGGGGGGATTATCTTCTTGTTTCATACTTTTAGGTTCGGGATTAATGTATGCCTTTACAGGATTATATTCATGCGCCACCTTCTCTTCATGAACATTGTAGGATTTCACACTTACCTTGGGTAGGCATCATGACTAGATCTAACTCTTCCAAATACACAGCCAAATGTTTATTACCGGGACTGATATGTCATCGCATTTTAGGAAACTTGTTTACGTTTTCTAACAAATATATATACTCCAGGAGTAAGCAATTCACCTCGATCATACTCTGATCACACCGCGCCATGGGGATGCTCGTTCGGCATCACGTAAATGCGACAAACCTTGACCAGATGACACTTCCTGTGAAGTGCAGCCGGACCTTATCTTCTCCATGTGCTAAATATAATTAAGAACGTTCATCAGATGGTACGATTCATCCTGTCAATGCCCGCTTTTCAGAGACAATATCCAATATCACAAGGTCAATTCAGTTATCATATGACAAGCCCATGAAACTTGGGGGCACCATTCGATATTCAGCACACTGATTTATACCTTAGACACTCAAACCTTCTTCCACACGACGATCCTCTCCTTCCCAGCATGCTTAGGCAACGACGTTCCGGGCACCTTATCAAGGACTTTGACGAATTCATTACCCAAGACTTCTTCATAATGTTCAACGCGAACAAAGTAGGGCGGGCCGAAGTCATTGGGCGGGTCAATGGGCCATACGAGCGCGATCAAGTACCCTCCCGGCTTGATAATAGCGGCGACTTGCTTGCCCCATTCCGGACGCCTGACGGGGGGTATGGCTACGAAGAACCTGAGATATCAATCACCAGCGATGAGTTTCTTGTACACAAACATGGATTAAGCCATACGTATAATCATAGACAAGGTCAAATTTATCTTCAGCCGGGTACTTAAGCTTGAAAAAGTCTGCCAGTTCCCAAGAGACTTTTCCGGGAGGGGAAATATTGGTAGGTGAAATTCTTCGTAAGATGTTAGCGATACATGATAAAACGAGAAATGGAAATCGCTTACGTTTTAGCCTTAGCAAGAGCAGTCTCAGAGATATCCATGCCAATCGTCTCAAGACCCAACGCGGCGGCAATGAAGGTAACGTCATAGCCCTCCGTGAAGAATGAGTGATCATTCTTACTTGTAGTGGAGATAACCTTACCGATCCACAGCCAGGGACTAGAGCCCGACCTTGGCGAGGTAAGGGAATCTCTCCTGATTCAATGACCTCTTGCAAAGGGGGCTGGAGCTCTCCAGAGTCCCAGGGCGTGACTTCGGCTTTCCTGGAATTTAAGAGCATCAACAACTTGAGCTAGCATCAAACTGTAAAACCTACCAAGCATCTTCCCAAGCCAATGGGTTGCCGCCTTTGACGAACCCATTGACCTTGCGAACTTGAGGAAGAGATGCAAAGGGAGCATCGTCTGGCTTCACTTCAGAGTGATGATAGGCTTCCATGTTGGGGACTGTGAATTGATATTGGGACAATTGGCAGAGCCCTTTTATATTGCGACAGATCGATGGGCTGACTGACACCAAACTCGCCAAGAAACAAAATTCAAACACGCAAAGCCTTTTCTGGATGCCTGGAACGCCGTCGGAAATGTCAAAAGCGTAAGGTGAGGTCTGCTGAGCCCCACCAAAGGTCAGATAGACCTTACAAGGAGCAAGAAGTCAATTGAAAAAGGCATTTTTTTCTGGTTTGAGGTGAAAGGAGATATGTTGTAGCGTCGTATTTGTCTCCTGCAGCAATGGAAGAACTTCGTTGCTGATATGTGGGATAACTAAAATGGTCCAAGCGCTATACTTTGCACCGGGCTCGCACGCATGAGCGCGGCGGCGTTATAGGTCGTGCTTACAGCATGAGACGGCCGGGATAGAGGGCAGCCTCATGACGGTTTATTTAACGATGGAAGAACTTCTTCAGCGATAGAAGAACTTCTGTGCTGATGTGGGACCGCCATATGGTTGACCGACTATTCCACGCGCGCATGTGAGGGCCGGGTTGTTATAGAATTCCCATGTGGAGCCGTTGTGCACGATACAAAGAAAAATGCAGTCTAGTGGAGCTACGTATGAAATGAAAAAGGAGGACGAAAGACTGAGGAGGCCTGTGAAGCAAAATGAGAACAGATCTCATCAAACAAACCCACATGTGAGGTTAGGGTTGCGCCTCGTTTCTTTGAATAAGCTACCATGGTATCGCGCAAGGCTGGGTACAAGCTGCCGCCAACGACTATCACGGATAAGCTAATCTCGCAGGAATCGAGGAGGAATAGAGTATCTACACTCTTTGTATACAAGACTAAGTGCTAATGCATCCCAATACAGGCGCTTGAAGAGCAGAAACGCGTGCGTCCTCTCGCCACGGTTTACGCACTTTCGATCAATCTAGAAGTTCCATAGCGCCGTGCTCAAAAAATTGAATCGACCCGGAACTTGGATAGCTTTGCCGATTTGACACTTGGCTTGTCTGATCACGAGAACGACGTTGAGGACGAGGATGCCACACCCTTGCCTTGTCCCGGATCAGTAGCTCAATATGCCTCAATGCTCTCACAGCCAGTCGATCCTACGTCGATTGCTACTCATGCTGAAACGTTGTCAATATTCCCGTGCCCCGAGACCAACGAATTACTTTCACCCGAAACAAGTAGTAGTTTGCCCATCGTACGACAGAAAAAGGCTAAAAAGAAACGACGAGGAAAATCGAAAGTAAATAAATGGGCTGATAGGTGTATGTATGCGGAGTTGCTCGAGATGGTCTCCGATTCATCAGGAGCATGGGACGGCGCTGCGGCCGATGGACTCCCTGCAGACCTTGAAAGCGGATGGGTTGCGCTCGCGCCTGTCCCAAAAGGCAAGCGTTGTCTGGCAGTCACTCAATCTGCCGCGGATTGTACGCGTTGCATTTTATTTCATCCTTGTGAACAGCTACAAAATGTATCACAGGCCCCAGTCACGCGACACTACGCTCGCGCCTTCTCGGCAAAGTAGTACTAAACCGCTTCCCATCGGTTCTGCCTCCGCAAACAATACTCGATTGCGTCCTCGACAACAACTGGAAAGATAACGGGGTCCTGCACGTCCTCGATGTGATTAAATGGAAAGGACAAGACGTTAGCGACTGTGAGTCTGCCTTTCGGTATGTACACCTCTACCTCCTCTTTCTACCAACTTTTGACCCAATTTTCTATGGAACAGATTCTGGTGGCGTGATACCCGCCTCGAGGAGCTCCCACCTACCGCACTTCCACCTTATCACACGTACAAGTCCAACGGCACCACCACGTACACTTTCCCGTACCCCACGACGCTCCTTCCCGTACCCTACCACACTGACACCAACTCTACGTCTCTCCTTACCCATATTGTACCCTCCGTGCGCCTCTCACGCTCCGTGGGCATTACCGTCCCAACAGTTCCATCACAAGGCATGGATGTAGATTTTTCTGGGTTTGGACAGGCAGTACAGATGAAGGAGGTGACGATTGAGCCGGATGGTCTATTGTTATATGTCAAAGCTGCGAGTTACGAGTCAGGCACAAGTCCTTTGAGTAGCTGGGTGCCGATTGTGTCGTATGATGGTCCAGAGCATGAGAGCCCCTTGGATCTGTTCGAAAGGCTAGTTTCTCGTTTCTTCAATTTGATCAGGGTATTTACTTTTCGATTTAAAGGCTTCTCCGGCGCCGGATGACGAACAGTGGCATCTCGAGAAGCCTTGAAGTCCAGGAAGTTGATGTGGAGATGGGATCATAGTGTCGATAACTTTCAGGGCTTTAGCTAATGTTACGGTACTCTCATACTTCGAACACAATTGCACCAAAGCTGCGAACGGCTTTTGTGGCTGTGTAATTTTTCACCTTTCATACGATGTCAACATTTAAATTCGACTTTACAATCGATGATGCCGATGTTGACCTGGAGCTCTCCTCTCAGCTTTCTAATTCACTGAATGTACTGAGTCCCATCCAGAAAGATACTGCTGAAACCTCGAACAAGATCGATGAAGAGCCGTTTGCTGAGATTCCGATCGACAAGCTTGTAAGCCTTCTTTCTCCAACCTAAGCTGCCAAGGGACAGATTTTCCGCTCCAAGTAGCTCGAACACCTTCCAAACGTCTTGTCATACTCGCCTTTATTCGTCCCTATCCTCGCAACGAACGATTCCCGGCCGGTGGATGCAAAGAACGTGACCCTTTTTCGAAGAGATCTGTTTGATGCGCGTTACCAGCTGATTGCGCAGGAAAACACAACTGGGGATACTTCTGAGACGCCTTCTTCGGAAGTCAGCACAGATGCCCTCGCATTCGTCGAAGCCCCTTCGGATCTTATTCCAGGCGTATACGAAGGTGGGCTGAAAACATGGGAATGTAGCATCGACCTTGCGGGGTACCTGGCAGGTCTCGTACCCAATTTCGATGCACGTGGAAAGCGTGTAATAGAGGTACTTCGCCTTGTTACTCTGGCGACGCTTGCAATTCTAATTGACACGTCCTTTAGTTTGGCTGCGGAACAGCCGTCCCTACCTTATTCCTCCTCCGACAACTCTTCTCTACCACACCAGAGGATGCAATGGAGACGGAAATACATCTTCAGGATTATAACGCCTCAGTTCTCGAACTCGTGACCTTCCCAAACGTCCTACTCTCATGGTGTACGTCGCTGCCATCTGTACAATCAGAAACTGTCCTGACTTAACGGGCTTCGACAACAGATACTTCCCCAGCCGCAGCATTCTTCAGAGCATCACATCCCCCTCCAGAAGCGGACGAAGACACCGAATCTATGAACTCAAACGCACCAGGTGACCTCTTCCTCACTCCCGAACTCAAATCTGCATTCCTTGCATCCCTTGAAGCTTATAAAATACGCCTAAAGTTCTTCTCTGGTTCATGGATCTCATTCCCTGCAACTCCTTATGATATTGTCCTTACAAGTGAGACGATCTACAGGAGAGAAAGCCTCACGTCGTTCCTTGCGCTACTCGAGGCGGCCGCAGGAGTACAGGTTGACCAGAAGCAGAAGGGACATTTATGTCTTGTCGCAGCCAAGGTACTCTACTTCGGCGTCGGCGGTGGCGTCGAGGAGTTCGTGGCGCGAGTGAAGGCTGAGGGGGGATTCGTGGAGAACGTTTGGGAGGTAGCTTCTGGAGTTGGAAGGCGTGTCATGTCCGTTCAATGGTATTCTATCTGAAAGTTCAGAATCCATTGCACTATTGTGGTGAATAGGTTGAGATTGTTGAGCCAATAACTGGAATTGACTCCGCCGCAGCGTTTAAGCCGGCATCGTGTTGAAGCAAATTAATGACCAATTCCTCTCATTCCTACTCATCCTTACAGCAAGAATCTCACAATAGACAGAGTTCTCGCACGGTTATACACACAAACAGAAGAATGGAAACCTTGGAAAACATCCACGATCATATTCGCATAGTTGTATAGACAAAAGAATAGATTACTTAGGAAACATCCAAAGTTGCAAGTCCTATTTCTCGAAGTACTATTGCAACCCCTCTTTCAATGGAAAAGCACTTGCATGAATTTACTGTTAATACTTCAAACCAAGTCCTTAAAGATCGGTTGTCAAATTATATTGTATCTGGGACGAAGCCCAAAACAGGGTTACAAGGCCTGTGCCAAAGGCCGAATTTGCAGCTCATCTCGATAGAGATCAAGCTTCAAATGTTTGGTTCGAGTGGAATTTTATTTCAAATTCCACGAGATTCATTGCATTATTGTAGTGAAGGTTGAGATTGGTGACCGGTGACTGAACTGACTCCACCCCAGCATTTGCCCACTACTATGCATGAAAGCAGTGATCGAGTATATAACAATAGACAGAGATCTCACACAGATGTATTTACAAAAGAAAGAAAACCTTCCACAACTGCATGTCTTATTCCTTATGGTGGCAATGTATTCAGCATCCCATAGTCACCCCATCATATGGCCCATCATGGTCCGAAAGATGCGACTCAAAGATAGTTGGAACATCTCCAACAATACACTCTTGACTAGGGTTATCTTGGCCTGTGATCGAGAGTATCAGAAGGCACTGACATAGTAACTTTTTCAACGATGAATTTACCTGGGCATGAAAGCCACGCTTCTGAGTCTTGAATATGGACTTCACCAGAGGGATGGACGAAGCCCAAAAATTCGCCTTTTGCACAGATAATCAGTAAAGTGAGACGCTTGGGCAAAAACAGAAATGGCGTACCTGGAAGAATAGGAATCGGGTCTTCTCTGTAGTACAATTCATGTTATTAGATGCTGAACATGTAAAAAAAAATGGAAAACACTGCACCTGTTATTGATATGTGTCAAGGCGAGATGTGCATCAACATAGTCTGCAAATGCCTGGTTACCAACCTTTCAGAAAAGTCTTTCAGCATAAGCTTTCAAGATGCTCGCAAAGATATACCCTTGGAAGCCCATATCCAATCGTTGTGAACGTAACGCCGCTTAAGTGCAAAGGAAGGAACACTCCGTCAAGTAATGCAATTGCGGCGCCTGTAGCACAAACATGTGAGTCAATAGAAAAGGCGACTAAGTTTCCAAATAAAGATGCCCCTTACCAAGTGAGTGTCCAACAATGGTGACTTTTGTTGCTCCATGAGCAGAAATGGCCTGTTGGACAGCGGAAAGTATCGACGAGGCAGTTCTGTCAATGTGCTTTCAAATCCTGATCAACAAGGGAAAAGGCTGTGGTCCTACTGAGCCTGTTCATTTGCAAAACCACTATGGACCATGACTGAAGAATCAACGCCAGGGAAAAGAGTTGGATCAAGATTTGTGAGAGAAAAATCAAGGTCGGTTAGATCGGCTTCCCTGAGAACTGGAGATGAGTACTCATAGATGAAAGATGAAAAGATTCTATCTCTAACTGACAATTCTGAAGGGTCTGTACCCTGGTGGCCGACAACAACCGTGCTCTGCGTTGGCGCAAATCCAACATACCCTAAATACATGTTTCGTATTAGTCCTGGGCTTTGATACCTCACATGCATTGAGAATACCTACAGAACTGAACGCTATCGCCGTCACCACCGGAAGCAATTGGAATGAAGTCAGGATTGGCATCGCAGTTAGCTACAAGGAATAGCTTAGCATCGATTTCTGGTTACTCGAGGCGAAGGATTTTGGAACACTTACCACCACAAGTCCAAGTGAGTGTTACACTCGGGGAACAGTAGGCAGCACTAGCAAAAAAGGTGAAGGGCTTGAAGGCCTCGATCTGAACGGTACTGAGTGGCGCGATGGCCTGACGAGAGGTAAGCGGCGACGCGTGAACGACTGAGGGTATGCTGAAGAGTATGATTGAAACAAAATTTAGGGATAGTTTCATGGTGCTCCAGAAAGACAAGTCGAAGCTTGGTAGGGAGGAAGATCACAATGTGGTGGGGTACTGATACCAAATGTTCTCCTAGTGTTTAGCCGCACAGTCTCGAGGTATTTAAGGATTCGTTGTCGGGTGGGATCAGAGCTGCGTATGGGAAGAAAGTCGATTAAAAATAATACAATTTTACTCGGGAGGTATGGAGATTATCAAGATATCTCCTTTTGTTATCGCACTGACTGAAACGAAGCCAAGTAAGTTCAAATTGCCAGTGTTATTTTACTCCCGCACCTGATTCCAGACAGATATCAATCAAATAATTGTCTCGTGACTGGGCTCAACCATTGTGATACTGATGGGGTTTGTGCGTAGTGTCATCTTGCAGTGAACTTGATAGATTTAAAATCAAATGATATGACATATGTCTGCTGGTACCCCAATGTTCATATGAAGGCGTCCACAAAGCCCACTTTGAAAAAGAGAAGGGCTCATGGGAGCCTGATGCACAAGACTGAAAACTTTTATCCTAAGCTTGGAACATAATGTCAGTCTCTTGTATCTCAACTCACGACTTCTGGAAACACTGCTAGGGCCAGAACCTTTTTCCTGGTGGGAAAAGGCTCAGAAAAACCTGTCATGTGTTTCGTTGCCAGCTTCTGACTGTTTATCATACATACATTACTAGAAGGGTTTGACAGGTTCCAGAGAACCATATGTGCTGGTTTTAGGCTTAGCCACTGGTAAAACTTGTTAAGAGTTGTCAACTCAGGGATTTCCTGTTTGCCGCTTCTCGTGACCTTTCGCTGTTGGACCATTGATAGTTAACATGGTGAAGTTCGAAAGAGATTTTTCCGCTGACAGGATGTTGAATGATGAGATTGTAAGTCTTCACGTGTCTAGCAGAGCACAGGGATCATCTGAAAAAGTTTCTTGTAAGTTGTAAGGTAAAGTATCAATGTTTGTCTCCCTCAAATTGACATCACCGAGGGTTTGATGTGTTTGTCCATGTGGCCCGAGAGATGGAAGAGAACGAGCAGAATTGATTGGGAGTCAATGATCTGGTGTAACAAATGAATTGAGCTTGAGATACTTTCAAGCCGACCCATGCTGTGGACAAAACATCATTACCATTTCGGTATGCAAGAAAAAGTTTTCCTGATCCATTCAGGGCACGCCTTGATATATGATATCCCGAATCACATCTGGGTCGTATGTACTTAGATGTGTACACTGAAGGAATAGACTTTGTCAATAACAAAATGCCTGCATTACTAACCTTCCGTGAAGGCATGTGGTGACGGCTCGTAGTCATACGGCAGCCCGGTCCGAAATTGACTATTGTTCTCCGAATTATCAACCATGTGACTAGTCTTTCTTTTCAAGTCTTCGTTGCCTACTGAACGGCCTTGAGGCCTATAAATTATAAGCAGCGGCATAACGCCTTTGTACCTAACCATGTATCTCTCTCCCTTTTCCCTCAGCCTACTGCTCGCCGGTGCCAATTTCCTCCCTACTTGTCGTGCTTGGGGAGCTGCCGGCCATGAGATTGTCGCTACGATAGCCCAAATCCACCTCCATCCAACCGTCCTACCTACCATCTGTGATATTCTCAACTTCACTTCGACGAACCCGAATGAGCCTCAGTGCCATCTCGCACCTATCGCCGCATGGGCTGACCGTATCAGGTTCAGGATGCCTTGGTCTGGACCACTTCACTACGTTGGTGGAATGGGCGACCATCCACCCGATCTCTGCAGGTTCCCGGGCCCTCGCGGATGGGAAGGAAAGAATAACGTGAATGTCCTTGGCGCGGTTAGGAATACAACCAATCTTCTCGGGCAATACGCCGACGGCGAGAGCTCGATTGCCACTGCAAACGAGGCGCTCAAATTCCTTGTCCATTTTGTAGGTGACATGCACATGCCTTTGCATCTGACTGGACGTGATCGAGGAGGAAACTCTGACAAGGTCCAATTTGGAGGCAGAACAACCAGTGAGTACGGAGATCGTCCGTCCATATTCGTAGCTAACCCCTTTCGTCCATTACCAGATCTACACTCCGTCTGGGACAGTTTCCTCATCGCCAAAGCCATCCGTGAGACCCCGAGGAACTATTCCGCCCCTCTTCCGTCGCACCAGATCGAATTCGCGCTACGCGACACCATCTACGATCCTTACGTACGGCGCATCATGTGGGAAGGTATTCTCTCCCAATGGTCATCAGAGCTTTCCAGCTGGTTGACCTGCCCGAGCTCCTCATCCTCCACGTCTATCTGGCAGAAGGTCCTGTCCGCATTCACCTTTGACCCATCTGAGACGGACGACGAGATATTGTGTCCTTATCACTGGGCCCAACCAATTCACTCGCTCAATTGTGATCTCGTCTGGCCACCAGAACTCGACCAGCCTCCTTACAACAGTGGTCTTTTTGCTGATGAGAGCGATTGTGATAGCACAGCTCATGGAGATGAAACTCATGATCACGATTGTGACGAGTCAGCAGAAAGCGATTATAATTACGCCCCTCGTGAACCCCGTCATCCTCTTTTGCAACTGGATACCCCGAAGTACGCAGGCGTCATAAAGGATAACTTTGTCATAGAGAAGTTGCTAGCACAGGCTGGGATTCGCCTCGCAGCAATCCTCAACTGGTTGTTTGCAGACTACGGGGATGAGCTTGCTAGAGCTCGGAGGCTGATAGATCCAGAAATGGTTATGTTAAGTTACTAGCATAAGCTGGTGATATTCGTTCTCGCAGCAATCCTGAATTGAAAACGAGCTTACTGGAGCTCGCGCGCTGAGAACTACAGAAGTGGTGATGAATCTGTGGAGACGCGAATTGGATGAGACGATCCAAACGTAAGGCCTGTGTATCTTATCTCTTATACTGTAACATCGACGATTGTCCCCTGGGCTTTGACGTAAACACTAGAAATAGATTCCTTGTTTATCTTTAGTCACCTCATAATCCTTCCCGCCCAGGCATGCTTCGAAATTGAGAGTAAGCACAAGCAATGAAGAATTCTCTCGAAGGTCAAGTCCTTCATCTTGGCAAAATTTGGGTAGGTCCGAGAAGTCACCGAGAATTTACCTCAAGTTCAAGCCTTTCCGGGTAATGAATTACAAGTGGACTTACCCTGTGGTGCAGTGCCTGGGACAACTTAGTGACCATATATATAAAGGACCTTTTTTGACTCCACTGTTGATGGTCAACCACTTGGAAGGTCAGTTTCTTCGTTGTCTAGTATTATATTTGATTCTTAAGCCAGTAAAGAGAATGATTTTTGGACTCTTTGATGACAGTGCCCAAAACTGCAGAAAAGTAGGTTGGCTAGTTCTGAGATCTAGAATAGATCGAGGTTTTTCTGGGTAGCAGACTATGTGTGGGAAAAATGTCTTCAATTTTTGCTGTCATGTGATTGATTTGTTCCCAGTGGGCAAGCATGTGAATAATATCTTTGATTTTTGCCATCATGTGATTCATTCATTTAGGCTCATAAATAATGTCTTTGATTTTTGTCATCATGTGATTTGTTCATTAAGCAGGGTGGGGCATGTGAATAATGTCTTTGATTTTTGCCATTGTGTGATATATTCATCTGGATGGTTGCTCATATAAGCAGAATAAAGCATGTGAATAATGTCTTTGATTCTTGCCATCATGGAAATTACCCTACATGGGAGCGGTTTGCACTCAAATGAGTTTTAGATGTCATGGAGACATGTATAATGGGAAACATAAATATATATGTATTTGATTTATGTAGTTTAATCAAAACTTGACAATTTAGAGAATATATAGGAATAATATAATCAATGACATAGTAGATTTTGGTCATGCCATGCTTGCAACAGCCCATACAAGCAGGTCATATATTTTCTCAGGCTATGAATCTTTATAGTTTTCATGCTCTGTGTCCAAGCATTTTTGATGCAGCATGGCCATATCTTGAGTAAATTAACTCTGTGGGTAATACAATGATCTTAAACTGAAGTTCAAGGTTAAAAGATGTTTTATAAGTGGTGTACATAATACAGCGTAATTTTAATATGCATGAAGTTCAAGGTCAAAAAATGACTTGAACTCCAGGTTGGGGTGGGCTTTTATAGTTATGAGTAAAACATAAGTGAGACTGGGATACTGTAACATAAATTGACCCCATTTTAAAGATTTGAAATTGCATGAGACACTTGTACTGTGAGTTTCTTCCAGAGTCGATACCATTTCTGCCAACAATTTTGCTATCAAGCCAGCACCCTCTATACTATAAGAAAAGTACATTCACTGGTCAATACAGGATCTCATGATCCAAGGGGAAAGGGTATGACTACTACTCATTCACATGTTTTCAGAAAGCAGTAACAACACACAGATTTTACCAAGTTCAACAGCATCAGTGGTGAGTCCATCTGTGGTGGTACCTTTTGCAGACAAAAACCTTGAGTGACCAAGATACCAGGATTCATGATAATATCCAGAGAGTAATGCCTATGGTCCACTCAATAATCTTTCTGCCTAGTAAAGGAGATAATCTGATTGTGTGTTGATGGTCATAAGAAACATTCATAGTTAATGAAATGTACATAAAGACTACAAAGTTGCAGAAATCAGAAGCTATGAGTTTAGAGTTTGCCACAATGATAAGACTGGCAAGAGGACTGGGAGCATCAGTCTCTATAACTTAGATGATGGATAAAATTGCAGCACACCAAAGGAAGGTCTGATGAAGCATAGTGCATAACAATGATGTATATTTGTAACGCAGTTACTGAGCCTTTCATGCACGAGACCGTAAGTTAGAACCTATCAATTGATTCTGGCTATGGTTGTGCGAAAAGACTACTTGAGGTTACATAAGTAACCTCACGACTTATATAGTAATTACATAATA
>JAGGAT010000368.1:0-35313 GCA_017657195.1 Termitomyces sp. T70a
CACAGCTGGCAGAGGGAAATCCAAAGTGTATTAGTGTATGTATAAGTAATTAATAATAGCTGCATACCTGGCAGAGGAAAATCCAAAGAGAACAAGTCTAAGGATTCACTCTAGCAGACACTCAAAGAAAATAAAAAGTAAGTCACATAATATATAAGTCACATGTAATGGTTACATGTCCAGATCACCTGTTTGGGTCACATGTCTGAGTCACATGTCTGGGTCACATGTGCAGCTGAGTCTGAAAAGAGGGAGTAAATGATGGCTGGATGGCTGGAAAAACTCCCTCTTTTGAAACTCAGACCAATTTGACATTTGAGGGAGTCTGGCATTGGGCTGAGTGAATCAAGGAAGTATGGCCTGTGCTATCTCCCAACCAAGTAGGCAGAAGTCTAAAGGGTTGAGAGCAAGGCTGAGAAGTGAAGAAATAGACATGAAATGGGTGGAGAAAGAGTGAAGAAATAGACATGAAATAAATGTAAAATAATAGTTTCCTGACAAGTAGTGGTAGTAGGGCAGAGGCAGTGAGTCCAGGAAGATGCTGCTCTGATAGAGGAAAGTGACAAGACATCAGATGATGAAGAGCAGCAGCAATACCAATCAACACTGATAGTGCAAGTTGGTCTGCTGTGGCAAAGAGTTTTGAGTATTAGCAAGGAGTCCACTAGAGCTCACTTGATGCTGTATATGACCAAGCACATGCAGCTACTGGCAGATAGAGGTAGTGTCTTATGAGGCCACCAAGCAATGAATATATCTAATGGTTCTGGACTTTGAGGCCCAAGCATATATAGATTATAAGAGTCAATAATAGGTATTGACCCAGTTGACTCCAGCAGATGTGGAGCTGATTCTGACAATATCAGCAGAAGTATCAGCTTCTTCAAATGTGGAGAAAGCAATGAGAAGGCTTGAGGCTCCAAGACAGCCTAAAACAGCCTGAAAGGATGGATGAATAATATATCATTTGTGTAGCTGCTGCAGAGCAACAATGTCAGGAGACCCATCTTTCATCCCTCCTTCTCACCCTCTAATTCTCCTTTAGCCACTCTCACTATGATTTTTCTTTATGCATTTCTTCAAGCCCTATCTGCTGGTACAATCTAATTGCATGCATCTCTGCTGGTACAAGTTTAATTGCATGCATCAGAGTGACTGCTCTTTCCATGACTTCATTTGTGACCTGCCTAGGTGTCATACTATATAGTTGGTGCACCTAGCCCAAATGGAGGCTTATCAGCACAGATTAAATAGAGAAACAAAAACAGGCCAACCAGCCAACACATAACAAGATTCTCAACTTAATCCCACTCCACCTGTACTGCTAAAGGCAGTCTATGACATAACATGCAAGCTACTAAAAACTATGTGAAGAGAGTTCTATTATACAACACTATATCCAAAGTCCACAAAAGTAGGTTACCCTTTACATATCTGAAGTAGAGTATAAGCTATGCTATACCACCACATTGTAGTCCTGCATAGTGGCTTGCTGGCAGCAAAAATTTCATTTATTCATTCACTCACTTCTGGTATTCATTAGCTGATGCTCAATTGATTACAGAAACACCATTAAAGCAGCTGAGTACATAAACAACAAACAGATGAATAAATGAATGAATTTTATTTTTGCTGCTAGCAAGCCAATATGCAGAGCTAAGAGGTGGGGGTAGGGTCTGGCTCATACTCTACTCCAGGTATGTGATTGGTAATCTACTTGAACAATAGACAGAGCAATACATACATCACATGGCATGACAGTTTTGTGTTTTTTTTTTTTGATATTCATTCGATGCCTTGCTTTCATATTATTGTGATTCATACTATTATGTGGATATATTCAGCTTCCACCAGAGATACAAAATATTGTCAGACAAGGGAGGTTAAAACATGCTGAGATAGACAAGGCAGAATTTATAGAAATAGCATAAGCAATGAAAGCTGCTATCAGATTATGTTAAAAAGGAACAAATAGGTTAATATCCAATACTAAAGTAAATGTACATCAACACCAAAAGGATCCTATTATGATGAGCCCCTGGTTTGGCTCAATGGATTTTAGGCCTTTTACATACTGTTTAGCACTAGGCCAGGACAGCAAGACTCCAGCACTCCCCTACAGACAAGTCCCCCATCCAGTACTATTGTATCCTCACATCTAAGTACAACACCTACAAGCCACAGCAAGATACCTACATGCTAGCTAGCTTTGCTGCCTGCTCCATAGTAGGTCATGGGCACTACTGGCTTGCTGGCTCTCCTCTCCACAAGGCACGCTCCCATTAGATCTAAACTCAACATATCTTGATCATGTGATGCATCATGCCCTCTATCTGCACATGCTGTCTCTTGTCAAACTTTGATGTCTGATGGATATCATGCCACCATTTTTGCAGCTTGCCTCCACACTCTGCCAATAGTTGCTGCTGCCATTAGTGGATTACTGCCAGCCTTATTTTCCTCTTCAAGTCTAATTCCAACTATGCCTGTTTTGAACTTAATGATGACAGCTGACTAACAGCTAGCACTTTCTGTCACTGCCCCCACATGCCACACTACAATTTAGCGCCCACCTTTACTACAACCCTTATACAAGACTGATATTCTGCATGTTACTTGGTGGCATGCCTTAGCTAGCTACCTGCATGATCATCCCTAAGTAGCATTTACCTTCATTATAGTATTATCAATGGACCTTTACTTACATTTTTATTAGCAGCAATTATTAATTCAGAGCTGCCATCTGTGAAGAGGAGGTCGAGAGAAAGTGGGGGATGTTGGATGAATTTGAGACTGATTGTAAACATGGACAATTTGAGGGGATTTGTTGAGGAACTTAAGTTGATAACCGTGTATTTGCGAGAAGAAATGAAATTTCTTGAGTCATAAGTTCTCAAGTGATGAAACCCACTCCCGAGAGAGGGGGGCCGAAGACTCAAGCCAGTGCAGTATAGTCATGTAGAGCCAGAGATTTGAAAGGGGTGAGCTGGTTGTAGGCCATATGTAAGAGGGAGGACAGACGCAGAATTTGATTAGGGTCATTCTCGATGTAAAGCTTGTATGAATCACTGCGCCATTGGCCCAGCAACTGAATCTCATAGTCAGAGTAGCCGGCTGCTGCTGCTGCCGAGGCTGTGCCATGTCTGAAGCTATGACCTGCGTAGAGGCTGGGGTTGAGACCAGCTGAGGAGAGCGCTTTGTGGATGGTTTTTACAAAGTATGTGTAGGATAGGGCCTTTCCATCAGGCTGCTCGAAGAGTGGGGCGTTGGCATCTTGGGTGTAAGGGCGACCTCCAGAGGTTGCGGCTAATCACACAACTGGCAGAGGGGAATCCAAAGTATATTAGAAGGTAGATATAACAGAGATTGTAAGTAGGTAATTACCTGGCAGAGGGGAATCCAAAGAGAACAAGTCTGAAGATCCCTCTGCCAGAGTCCGAGAAAATAAACATAAGTCACATGTCCAGTGGCTGTGCTAGCCACTCTGGACTAAAAGTAAGTAATCAATGAAATAATGTAAGTATAGGAACACTGGAGAAAATAGATATAACAGAGGAAAGGAAAGGGAAAGGAAGTTCCCTGACATTGGGGAACCTCTGTGAATAGCTTTTTGAGAGCTGCGACAGGACAAGTAGGCCAGCCTGGTGCTGCTGCGATGGTGATTGTGATGCCCTTACAAAATGGGTCAGTCTTTGAGGCGGGCAATGTGAGGCAGGCGTGAGTCGTGTGCTCAAAGTTTGGTAGGAATTGGATTGACTGGTGGGAAAGGTTAAGACTTGGGGAGTACTTATCGCCCTTGCTGACTGTGAATTTGCTGCTCTGCAGGAGGCCTGAGTATGCAAGGCAGCACACTGCATAGATGGCGGTGTGTCCTGGCATTGTGTCTGGTGTGAGCTGGGCGAGGAGGGTGGTGAGAATTGGAAGGGTGACTGGCTGAACCGGGCAACGGTCCCATTCCCCATGGTATCTTTTGATCCCTCTGATGAGGTGCTGGACCAATGGTGATTCGGTGGCCATGGAGGAGAGGTTGGTGTCAACATGGAGGGAACAGACTGCTGACAGGTAGGCTTTGATCGTTTTGGGTTGAACTCGACCGCCGAGGCTTGCGACCCACAAGAAGATGGCGGGCTTGGAAGCAGGCAGAATAGAGCCATCTGGGTTGTAGAGACTGTTGAGTTGGACATGGAGTAGGAACTGGCGCTGGCCAGTGGAGTAGGTGCGGCGGGTGTTGGCAGCAAGCCCATGCCATAAGTAAAAAGCGACGGTTTGGGGGTGGTGGCAATTGTACTGGTACCACCAAGCTGGAGGCGCTTTGAGCTCGGTTTCTGGTTCAGCCAAGGTGCGATGGCAAACATGCGGGAAAAAGCAAAATGAGAGGCAGCATCAGCAATAGAATTCTCGGAAGAGGAGAGCCACTCAGAAGAAAAGGAAAAGTCGAGGCAGCAGGCCAATGTGATTAGGTGCTGGATGAACTTCATAGTGGCCGCAGACCTTATTGACTTGTTTCGAATTGCGTTGTAAACTGCATCATTATCTACGTGGAAGACAATGTGACATCCTCTGAAGGAGAGTCCCCAGCACAAGACCATGTAAATCACCATGAACATTTCTTTCACCTGTATGTGCTCATGCCAGAGGCGCCATGGACAGCGAGCCGCAAACCATTCCAACCCTAGGTAGTCGCCAAGACCTTTTGCACTGCTGGCATCAGTGTAAATGTCGAGTGTGAGCCAGGCAGGGGAGAGGAAACGAATCCTGTTTCATGCTGGTGCAATAGCGTGCCACCAGTGGATGTCCTGGCGAGCAGGTCCAGGAATACGCCAGGAAGCAAGTGGGTGGGAGGAAAAGATGGTGGCAAAGTTGTAAAGGTTGCGGATGAAGGCTCATGCTGCAGGGATGACCTGCAAGGAGAATTGCAAGAAGCCAGTGAGTTTGTCGAGCTCACGGCAGGTGCAGTGTTGGCAAGAAACCCAGGCTGTGGTGAGATCACGCAGATAAAGCAGCTTGTTTGCCAGAAGGCGCACTTCCATCGTGAGCGAGTCAAGTTCCAGCCCCAGGAACTCAATCGTCATGTCTGGCCCTACGATTTTCAATGGCTGAAAGGAGAGGCCTAGCTGGGCACCCAGCTTTAGAGCCCAATCTAGTGATTTATTGATGAGCAAGGGAAGTGTGAGGCATGGGAAAATGGTGAGAAAGTCATCCAGGTAGTGGCATATGCGAGCAGGAAGATTGCATTGTAGAATCCAATGCAATGCCTCGGCGAATAGCTTGAAGATGTAGGGTGCTGATCTTGCTCCGAACATGAGTACTGTGTCATGGTAGAGTTTGCCAAGCCATTCGAAGCCCAGGAGGGGCCAATCTTCTGGGCGAACTGAGATGTGGCAAAAGGCTGATTTGAGGTCGAGTTTAATCATCAGGGAACCTGGTCCTAATGCAATGAGGTTGTTGATGGCATGGTCTACCATGTCATATGCAATGGAGGCTTCTGAGTCAGGGATGCCATCGTTGACAGAGGTTCCTTCTGGCCATGAGAGGTGATGGATGCGGCATACCTTTGTGGAGCGTTTGCAGCTTACCGCTCCAATAGGTGATGTGCAAAACGTGACAAACGGTGGTGAGTCAAATAGACCAGAAGTGCACCTGCTGGTGACTTGTGTGGCGATGTTGGCAGAGAGGGAAGCAGTGACTGAAGCGTCGGCAAAGGCAGTCTTTAAGTTGGTACAGCGTTGACTCAGTGAGCAATCACCCGTGAAGCCTAAGTTGGCACCAAAATGTATGATTCAAGATATAGTAAATACAAAGGATGGATTGGGATACCCATGTAGGTAATGTTCCCATGCTATTGCATGTAATGTAGACTCGACATGCCATGGGGAAGCGGCATCAGAGGGAGTCGCATTGGCATGAGGGTCAGTGTTGGGACGAGGGGGTGGTATGGGTAGAGAAGCGTCGATAGGGTCAAGAGGCATGAAGGTGGGAGACGAGGTGAGTTCACCCGAGGAGCGGCCTGGGCGAGTCGATTGGGCAGAGAGTCGCGGACTTGCCCAGCCGTAGGCCTAATCCTTGTGCTGGGTTTTGTTGTGATTGGCCTTGCCACAGGAGGAGCACGCATGCGGCCTGCCCCAGGAGCATGGAGTGACCATGCACCTGCCTTTATTGAACTTCCTGCAGGGGTCATTAGGGTTCGATGGAGTGCGAGGGGCTGATGATTTAGACTGCTTTGAAGGGGTGGCTTTTTGATGTGCATATATGTGCTTGGAAAGGAGATCGCTATCCCATCTGGCCCACTGTGAGTAATCCCCTGCTGCCATGTCTGCACGGCAATGATTAAAAAAGACTGAGTGATATGCATACACTGCCGGCCATTCGTATTCCGCTATGAGCTCTAGTAGCTGCTCGGTGTAGGCCCAGAAGGTTTCTGTGGCTGCGCTGTCATTTACGTGGAAAGCGAGGATCTGGATGTAGGGGAATGAGCACAGAGAAGGGAGTTTTGAATTCCCTTGCTGCCCGGTGACTAACCTCAAACTGGTTGGTTGCGCCATTAAATGTGTACGCCATTTCCCTGTCACGGTTGGTGGGGTCGAGTTTATGAAGGTCTGCGGCCTTGAAGTCATGTGTGATGATGGCTGCGAGCACCATCGCATTGGCGTTGAGGAAGCGAGAGTGCAGAGAGAGGAGAATGGCAGATGACACACTGTTGGTTCCTACTGCTGCAATTAGGAGAACGAAGGACGCAAGAGTCTGCCCTGGTAAAGGCGTCCCCGCAAGAGCGGGGTTTGGGCTGGGCTGGGTGCCAGTTTGTTCAAGAAGCTGATTCATCAGCATGACCAGCTGCGTGTGAGAGTTCCAGATTTCAGCAACTTCCTCTATGGAGAGCGAGGCTGGCTCAGCCGAAGCAGGGGGTGGGGTCATGACGTGAGGAGATATACTAATAAAACGGCTGTCTGGAGCTCGAGGCAGCGAGGTGGTTCTAACTGGCATGCAAAGCATGTGCGTGACCCAGATAGATTAGATAACAAGATCTAAATCGACGCAAAGTGTAACAAATCTAATCTATCACAAGGCTGCAAGTGCAGTGTGAGACGACTTTGTAATTTAGGAAATTAAATGCTTACCTGCGAGCGCAGTGTGAGATGACGGGTCTGTTATGCTGTGGCTCGCAGGCCTATAAGTAAATTTGAACAATGAGGATGGGGAAACAAAGCACGGTGGCCAATATGTGATGAGTGTGAAGGGTTGGCATGTTGATCTTTGCCTGAATTAACCCTGGGCAATCTAACTTCGTTTTGCCCGATCTATTAAAGTCATTGCCAACCCTTCACTAAGTTGCTGCTTTCACTTACTATAAATACTTTATTTTTTGTTAGTAGCAGATCAGCCAATCACACTGAGTACCTTTTGCCTCACAGCTCAGATCTCTAAGTTCACTTGAAGTGTGAAGCAATTAGCAGCCTCACTTCTCTTCTTCTGCATTAAAGCTCTTAGCACCTTTATTGCTTTACATCCTAATGGTACTATACAGATATACCCTTGTTGCTGGCACCAACACTTGCCACCTCGAGCTCTTGATATACATGCTTAGCAACAGCAGCTAAGTATTGGAAGCTTTGTAAGCTTATCACATCTCATCTACCATTCCTCAACTTCTTACCACCTGCTGCTATTGATAGCAACATCTCCCCAACCCAACACTACACTTTAGGATTGAGTAACTGGGACTTGCCTGGGACTCCCTCTGCACTTCACAAGCCCAATGCAAAACAAAGCTAAGTGCAACTTACTAAGACAGCAATTAGCTAAATTTTGGGCACATCAACAGTCAGAATAGAGTACAACACTACTGAACCCTTGCCTCTTGGCCCTGTACTGTGGCTTGCTAGCAGCATACACTGGATGCAGGGATCAATATTATTTTGCAAAACAACATAAAAATATAGTAAAATTAATTTCATTGGTTTACAAATTTGATTTGAATATTTTTGTCAAAACCATAGAAAAAATATTGTAACTTAACTTACTCATCTGCTAGTAAAAACTTGTAAGGGCGACCTCTAGAAGCTATGGCTCAATCACACAGCTGGCAGAGAGAAATCCAAAGTATATTAATGTATGTATAAGTAATTAATAATATCTACATAGCTGGCAGAGGGAAATCCAAAGAGAACAAGTCTAAAAATTTACTCTGCTAGATGCTCAAAGAAAATAAAAAGTAAGTCACATAATATATAAGTCACATGTAATGGTCACATGTTCAGATCACCTGCTTGGGTCACATGTCTGAGTCACATGTCTATGTCACCTGCTGAGGTCACATGTCTGGGTCACATGTGCAGCTGAGTCTGAAAAGAGGGAGTAAATGATGGCTGAATGGCTGGAAAAACTCCCTCTTTTGAAACTCAGACCAATTTGACATTTGAGGGAGTCTGGCATTGGGCTAAGTAAATCAAAGGAGTATGGCCTATGCTATCCCCCAACCAAGTAGGCAGAAGTCTAGAGAGTTGAGAGCAAGGCTGAGAAGTGAAGAAATAGACATGAAATGAATGAAGAAAGGGTAAAGAAATAGACAAGAAATAGATGTGAAATAGTAGTCCCCTGATAAAACTCAAGCAGTGCCAAGAAAATACAGTGCAACATTTGTGAGAATAAACAGAGTTCTTATCTGCATTTTCACAGCTCCCCTCAATGCTTAAGGTGCTGTTCAGTTACAATATTTCTTCTATTATTTTGACAAAAACATTCAAATAAAATTTTGAAATTAGATGATTATATTTACTGTGTTTTTACATTGTTTTGCAAAAGAATATTGTTCCCTGTATCCAGTGATAAATGGCATTCATTCATTCATTCATTGCTCCAGTAGTGAATAATGTAACCAAGAAAAAATAAAACAAAATAAAAATAAAAAACAATAGAAAACAATAGAAAATGAAACAGTTACATAGTCAATAAAATGGGAAAACAGAATTCCTTGATGAATATAAAAGGACATAGCCAGTAAAGATAGCCAGAAATTTTGAGGACATAGCCGGAGCACAGACCGGCAATAACCGAAAAATCACGTGAGGGGCACAAATTTCGATGAGAAAACGCGCGCCAAAGCAGGTAGTAAAAGTAGACCTCGGAACCTAACCCAACATCACCAAAGAAAAAAACCGGGAATGCCATTATCTTCGGGAACTGCTGTAAATCTATAGGTAATCCAGAGCTGACAGAGATAAAAAGCTCTGGGCAGTGCTGGAACAGTCCTATCGACGAGGCAACGAACGTCAGACTAGTAAGTTCTCGAGCCAAAATCAGAGTTTTCTGATGGCCAACCTTGAGCAAGTAAGTGTATTGGCTAAAATTGATGTAGACACACTTCAACCCATCATGATCCATGGCTACCTGTCAACAGAATATCTCATCATACCTACAACCCCCCAAAGCAAGGATCAGACACTGTCAATCTGATATATGCAACGTTATCATGATGAACATCCGAAGTGATCGTGAGTGGAGGCAGCTGGGCATGAACCTAATTATGATAGAAACAGCCTTTTTACCGACTGTTGGGGGAATCTCAGAGGGGGGAAAACCACCAAACCCCATTTCGTCCGCGCTGTTAACTTGACTGATACTCGGGGACGCCACACTTCTAAACTCACACTTCAGAAGTGTACGACACAACTTGCCAAAAAGAACATGTTTGGTAACAGTTCTCCATTCTTTGCGATCTGCTCGGCTCCCGCGTCATGGTTTCCACTAAACCATCTTGTCATTTTCCTTGGCTACGTATACATACTGCATCGTGATACTCTCGTAACGTCGGTCGGCAGTAGCCACGAGCCTGTGGGACGAGTAACAAATGGCCTGCCAAGCGCCGATGTGAAGGAGAGAGACCGGAGATGGGTCTGTCAAGATAATGTCCCTACAAGAACCCTGTCTCATCTCGAACCTGAAGGTACCGTATAAGCAAGCTACTAGGTACACCTGTCCAAAGTTAAACTTAAGTAATCTGTAACTGTCTATCTACCTTGAGCCATCCATTACAAAACAAAAATCATATTTTGGTTCAAATCTGATGCGCCGTCATGGCCGGCGGTTGTCCTGCTTACTTCGAGTTACGAACTTGTTACGAAAAACGCATAGGAGCACTTTATTCCGAGAGCTAAGGATCGGACATGAATATCAACCATGTTGGACAACCCTGATCAACGGTGCCGATTGATTGTGACACGGCAGAAGGAAGATTCGAGTTGATGAGTATCAGTGATGTTGTAATAGAGTATGTAAATGTATGCAACTGACCCAAAGGAAAGGGGGAAAACCCGAAAGTAAGCGACATCGAAAAGAACATCAGGAACGGCACCCGCGGAGTACAGAGACAAGGTATACTGACTACAGAGACCAGGGAAAGGGGGGACAGCAGTAGTAGGTGAAGTGATTATTGGCAACTCCTGTGAGAGAACGTGAGAAGAGAAAACGATTTATGAGCGAGGCAGAGTACACGATAGATAGGTAAAATAAAAAAAGTTTCCAATCCGAGTCGAAGTCCGATTGTAATCTAAATCCAATCCGTTTATATGTTACAGGTGTACTAGAGACGGCAGAGAGAAAGCCATGCATCACGCCAGATCCACGGATACCATTTTGAGCGGCTCTTCTAGAACAAATTGTGAGTCGATTGGAGGTGGCAACTGGCACTGAACAACATGTGGTTTTGGTACCTCCGCGACGGATTCCACGACCTCGTGTTTCGGCATACTTGTCTCGTAGGCTCCTGCAGTCGCTGCTGATTCACCCTTAGAAGCGCGCTCGACGATGGCATGAAGCTCGCGCTTGTCAACTTTCCCATTCCGTGTCATAGGGAATCTTTCGAGCGCCATGAAATGATCGGGAGCGGGAACGGCATATGAAGGTTGTGAACGGGCAGTGGCGGCGCGGACAGCGGGAAGAGATAGGTTTGCCGGCGTGACGAAACCCCAAAGGGCGTTGTTGATGAGAAGAGCAACCGCATTGTGGACTGGTGAGTACGTCTTGCGGAGGAGTGAGGAAGCGCAAAGGAAATAAAAGGTAGAAAAAAAACTTACCCGCATGGCCATTGCAACGCCATCGAGCTCAACGCGGAACCCTTTCACCTTAACCTGGTCATCGGCACGTCCCATGTGTTCCAATTGGCCATCCTTCCGCCAACGACCAAGATCGCCAGTGTTGAACATCATGGGTCTGGCCCATTCACCGTTTGGCTTCTTTCCGTACTGATCTCTAGAGTCCGTTTCATGTAACGGAGGTCCAACGAATGGGTCAGGACGCCATCGTTCGCGGGTTTTCTCTTCCATATTGAGATAACCCCCGCTTACACCGACACCGCCCACCCACATGCATCCTACACTCCCAATCGGGGCCGGTCTTGTGCTCATGGGGTCTCTGGAAAGGATGTAAACGTTGGTGTTCGGGATGGGTGACCCAATCGCAAGAGGAGAGCCAGGAGTGTGCGGAGTCGTTACGGTGTTACATATTGATATTTCTGTAGGACCGCAACAGTTGTAAAAGGAAGTGTGGCGTGCCCATCTGTCTGCTAATGCTAAAGAAAAATCAGTTCGCGTCTCCGCTAAAGATATGAGTTGACGTACCTTGCGGACATGGCTCGCCCCCGACAATTACGCTCTTCAAAAGAGGATAGTCCGTTGGATCGTGAATACTGAGGATGCTCGGAGTTGCAATTACGACGTTGACGGTCCGCATGAGAGCCCTCCACTCTCGCGAATTGTTCCCGCGAAGACAAAGGGTGGCGCCGTTGAACATGGAACCTAAAATTTCCCAGGCGCCCATGTCAAATGCTATATTGAGCAGCTGCGCCACGCGAAGGCCAGGTGCCATGCCGACGTTGCCTGGCGGGCCGGAAAGCACTGAGGAAGGATGTCATTGTCAGTGGCAGGAGCGGATGTTAGTCAGCGGCGCATACCATTGGCGATGCCGCGATGCCTGACGTCAACGCCCTTTGGGCGACCTGGCATGTTTCAGCTTATCTAATTTAATCTAGGTTGAGCAAAAACGCACCAGTAGTTCCCGAAGTGTAGATACAGTACGCCCCATCTGCGGGCGAACTCAAGTCCTCCACCTTCCCACCTTCGGGCCGTTCAGCCGCCCCCCTTTCCATCTCTGCTTCGATACTCAGCACGCGAACACGTCCAGTCGGTACTCTGTCCAAGTACTCTGCCATAGACAGCACAACACTGGGATTCGCGTCCCCGATCACGAACTCGAGCGTTTCATCCGCGATAGTCTGGGCATCAAGAGGCACATACTGTGCACCGGCTTTGAGTGCGCCAAGTATGGCCGCAACAAGAGCGACTGAACGCCTTGCGAGGATACAAACGCGAGTTCCGGGGACGATAGGCACTGGGAGCGCGCGAAGGATATGCGCGAGTTGATCAGAAACACGGTCGAGCTCGGCGTAAGTAATGGACTCGTTGTAAAGTGCACAATAGTGTTCAACGGCTATGGCGTCTGGTTGGATCGCAGCGTGTCGCTGGAAAGCGTGGTGAACGACCTGTGTGGAGACAATCCGTGAGGGCCCAAGGCCATATTGGTAAAAGAGGGTGCGGTCGGTGGAGGAGAGGTTGTCAAGGGGAGGCATAACGAGGGCAGAGGAAAGGAGCGTTGGGAAATCGCTCAGGAGTGAACGAGGACAAGTATATCAACTCTTTGCCGTGAAGCCGTCCCAACAGGCACCTGATATGCCGCCAGGAGATTGAGAATTCGCGACGGTTCGCTGTCATCTCGACTGAAAAGATAAATATGCTCCAAATGCGGCAATGAAAGGATGCCAAGGTCTCCTCGTGTCCATTTCTAGTGTTTGATCGTGGACCATGATGCAACTTTACAGCACTTTCAAAGTCCCCACGTTGATGAGCGAAAGCGCTTGAAATCGGACAGTGCATCCTGATTGATCAACTTTTATCTCATGGACGACATGCAACGGTAACAGCGCCGGCCTACTTAGCGAACGACAAGCGCTTCATTTTGTTTTGTCTGATTCCCGTCCACGTGGGAGACATCTTCCTACGTATGCTTCAGTAACAGAAGGACAACAACAACTTATCAGCTGAGAAATGCGTGTCTTTTCGAGCTATTGATATCGATATGATGATGTACTCATATTATGTAGCATGGGAATCTGGGAAGCCAAACACACATCTCAGGAACAACACGGCGAGAGAAAAGATTGGACAAAAATTATATTAATCTCGACTTTGACAGCGATCACGACGCCACAATCCCTTGCTGAGTTCTAACGGAGGACACTTCAAGGCTGGACATGATATATGTGCCTGGACAGGCTGCACGAAGGACTCTGTCATAGGCGCCGGAGGAACATCTCCGGCCGATTGCACGCGGGCCGTTTCGATAACAAGGTCTTTTCCATTGCGTTACTCATCAACATTACGGTGAGCGCGCATCATCCGATGCATAGGCGTAGCTCGTCTGGGTTAGTCCAGAGCACGACAACGTACTTATTACCAAGCGCAGATAAAGAGACCAAGATGTCCTAGATTGATGACCGGGACGTTCAACCACGACATGCCGAGCGTGTCTCTCTGTTAGCATATCCATGCCGGGGTATCCTGATATCAGTAGCGTTCTCCGTTTTCGCGTTGGCTCAATACAATATCATGACAGATGTCTACGGGCCAACCTCGGTGTGTCGATCTATTTAAATATTGACAGATAGTTTGGATGGACGTAATATCCATATACAAGGAAGAGACCAAGTGACGGAACACGTTGTGCATTCAAGGACGGATAGTGGATACTTTGTGAGCCCCTGAGAAGTTATGAGCTTAATCAATAATTGACAATTAGCTGGTGTGACAGAATCTTATCCTGTAGATCACCAGCGACAAGTATATTGTAGTCTCTATAAATGCAGTTTTTGTAACAGTGAGACGCATTCATGCGAGTATATTTTCCATCAAGGATGGATATGCAATTAAACTGCTGCTTGCTGCTGAAGGCGGGAGGAAGAAGCTATTCATTATATAAATCGAGAGCAAGAACATACGTAAAAGGTTAGGAGCACATTTTTTCTTGTCACTATATGCAGCTGATGCAGTCACCCAGAATTGGTAGAAAAGAAACGAACCACAGAAACTTGCCAAAATTGACTGATTGTGACGTGACCTAGATGACAAACTAATACATTATTTCTCTGTACTAAGTGCTTATTGAGTACTTATCCTTAGGAAATGGGATCCACAACTTCTCGGGGATTCACATAATAATTATCCTTCAAGGACGGTGGATATAGTTGACAGCCATGTAAAACACGATACGTAACAACCTACTGTCCTACAATATCGATGAACGAAACCCCGGACAGAATACATATCATCCAAAAATTATTGATCGGGGGTATAGCCAGATTAGGCACGAAAAAGAGTGACAAATGTTTGTATAGAGCGAGGTCAGATAAATAGTTCCCTTTAGAAAGTCAAAGCGAGGTCGTAATATATCATGGTTGCTTCACTTGACGTAAGAGAATCAGGCAGAAGACTTTTCTTGTACGAGGGGCGACTGAGCCTCGACATCTTTTGATGGTTGAGGTACAGGAGGAGTCGCGGTTTCTTGAGCCTTGACGAATGTGTACAGTAGCGTGCCAGTAAGGATGGTCACGACGGAAATAGCACGTTGACTGCACAAAGGTGGTGCTTATCCTTAGCCTCACACATGGTTGGAGCTTGATAACGATTATACTTACGTTGTGAACACATCCCCGAATATCTTGACACCCAGGAACACCTGGAGACCAGACCTGGCAGCCTATATGGACGGATACCCCACAAGGTTAGTCAATATCTCAGACAGGGGTTCAGAAAGCAAGCTTACACTGGAGAACATATGTGTAACTGGGCTCGTCACTTTGACACTGAGGATGCCAGCGATGCTGATGAGGAAGCCGAACACGCCAGTTACAAGGTTGCCCCACAAGAAAACCGACCAGTCCCAGCTGCCACTGTTGATCATTCCATAGAACTCGAAGACCTCACCCTTGAGAAAGGCTAAACCGCCCAGGAGGACGGCAGAACCGAGATTGGACCAATATGAGAGCATGGTGCTACTTCCGCCGACATGAGGCAACGATGATTTAACAAGGACCGCGTGGACGGCAATTGCCAATGAAGAAAGGAAGCCGTAAAAGAGGCCCAATGGAGCTGGGATAGCTTGAGCTGGAAGTCCCTCGGAAAACGAGATACCGAGGAAGAAACCGACAGTCACGACTGCAGCGCAACCTACAACGGCCAGCGATGGACGAGTCATGGTGGAAAGGGCAACAACTGTGATGGTCAATGGCAAGACGAGGCCGCGGGCAATCTGGTAGAAAGCAGCTTCAACATCACGAAGGCAAAGTGCGTTGAAGATGAATCCAGAGGCATCAACGAGAATCAAGGGTGCGAGCTTATAAGCTGTCGTCTTATCAAAGGTGGGAATCTTGACGTGTGTCGTGAAAAGGGACGTTAAGTTGAGAAGAAGAACTGTCATGACCGATTGGAAAAACATGAAGAGAGTAGGAAGGTTCGGCGTCGAATTGAGAACCGCCTTGTTGACGAAGACCATCTACAGTCGTCGTGGTGAATCCAAGAGCCTTCCGCGGCAAGAGACCAAGACTTACCACAAGGGCGGCTACCATGTAGAACGCTACAACACCGATAACCTGAGCAGGTATGGCCATGGCTGGTTCCACAAAAGCTGGAGGTCACAAAAGCTAGAGTAAGACGTTGAGAGGAGTAGAAGATGAGAAACCTCGCCTTGACACTGTTCAAGACAATTGGGCACCGATCAAAGAGAATCAGCCAGAATCAGTTTGGCTCCAGGGGCAAGGGATTATGTACGGAAAAATAATCAGCCGGCCGGAGGATTTGATGGCAAGGAACCATCTCCGTCAGACCGAACGTCTCCGAACACGTGTGGGTCGTGTGGGTCTTGTCCACTTTTGTATGTATGGTCGCGACCGCGTGACTTCATCAGGTGCGATTTTCTTGAAGCTTGTTACAATGTGGCATCAAAATAGCTGGTACAAATAATCCGCAGGTTATATCATTTTTCATTTCAAAGTCTAACCTGGCGTGATGCTCGCTCCGATTTCACTGGAATATAATGAGCAACCACCCATCAAGATTGGATAAGCAGATAAGCACCTAATCCTATGTCTTGATCAGGGGTGACGAATTTGTACAAGGTTGCTGGCAGCCCCCATGTCTGGAGAACATTCTGCAACTCAATGATAATCATCTGCACGAAACATTCGTTCAATGAGAGAGAAAACAGAAAAACAGATCTGTGAAAATGCATCCATTAATGAAACCATGATATACACCGTGAGTCTACAAAGAAAAAACAAAAAAAAGGGAAGCGAATGACACATCTTATCCAACTATATCACGGTCGTAAAAGTGTCTTCCGTGCCTCTTCACCCGCTTTGCGTGCACTTGCGAGTGCCGGTCGTGTAATTGTATCAGAAGATTCTGTTGGCGCATCCTCTGAAGATAATGAAGCAGACACTCGTTTGATTGCAGCATTCGCTGCTGCAACCGCACGCAACCCGTATCCAGTACTTGGGCGCTTCTTCACCTGTTGTACTGGCTGTCTTGTCGTAGGACGATCAAGGTTCCGCTTCAAAAATGGGCTAGGAAGATTCTCCTCGTCGGCGAGGTCATAGTCGGGCTGTTGCTTGGTCACAGCTGTCCGGCCTGTTGGGTTGGCGAGGTGTGGGTGGGATAAAGGCTTTGGAACAATCTGAGACGTAGACGCGGATCCACTGGCTGAAGATAGGCCTGAGGGGTCCGAAGTCGAGGAAGGCAGCGTTGCGGATCGCTGCATCTGAGGTCGCGACCGGATAGAAGGCCTCCGAAGACGAGTCGGGAGCAAATTTGATGCGTTACTGCTCGGAATTGTGACCGACGAAACTACCAATTCAGTATCTGTGGAGGCACCGCGTTGCCTGCTTTTTGTCTTGATCCTCTCTTTTTCCTTTCTTGAGCTGGGACTCGGTGGCAGGTTGACGCCTCCATCTATGACTGGCGTCGACGGCGATGCTTGACTCGACTCCTCGTCGTCATCGCCGTCTTCGAAGTCGAAAATCTTGGTAAAGTTCAAGCCAACCTTGGGTGAGTTTTGGAAGAGATTTGCGACTTCTTGAGGGGTGGGCGTCGCAAGTACCTCGCCCGTTGATGTGAGCACGACACCCTTCATGGCAGACGGCAGAGATTCCAATTTAGAGGGTCGCATGACAGGCGTGGAAATGGACGAGAGTGTTCTGTGGGTTGGTCGTGGAGTTGGGTTTTCTTGCTTTCGACGTTGCTGGGAGAGGGGTATGATGTCAGCATAACGAGCCGGAATATTCTTGATCTCTTCCAAAGGCTTCTTGTCTTTGCGTCCTGGAACGTTTCAGAAAATAATCGAAGTAAAACTGGGATGTACCAACCTTTCGTAGTTTCTTCCCACTTCGCCATTCTCTCTTCTAAATCGGACTGTTCGGCTTCTAAGCGGCATTCCTCCGCCTTTAACTCTTCCTCCTTCGCCTGAATCCACTCTATACGCTCTTCCACCGCTTTGACACCATCCTCGAACTCATTCCGAATCTCGGTCTCTCTCGCAGCCCACGCTTCACACACCTGCGCCTCTCTCTTTCTCACAGCCTCCATGATTTCTTCTTCCCGTCTCGCCATCGCGTCTGCGACTTCCTTCTCTCTCTTCATCACCAGAACCCGCAGCTCTTCCTCTCGGTGCGCCACCGCCTCCTTGATCGCCGCCTCCATATTTTGTTGAGAGTATTGGTTCCGTTGTTCCTGTAATGTATTCACCATTCGTTGCAAATTTGCGATCTCAGCGTCCTTCTGTGAAACCAAACCAATCATTTGCTGCTCTCGTTCTCGAAGCATCGATTCCCGAATATTGAGATCACGTTCCCGGGCAGCATTGTCGGCACGATGGCTTCTCACGGAATTCAATCTACAGAAATTTAGAAATGATTTTACATTCAATAAACTGACTGGACACACATCTTTTCAGCTTCGATCACTTTGCAAGTCAATGAGAGCCGTTCATGTTGGAGTAATTGGGCAGCGGATGGACGCATAGCAGGCTATATTTGGGCTAAGAGGGAAGGAGAATGAGAATGGAACTGACATACATTGAGATTTAACATAGATTTTATGACGCCAGCGAGAGTCTGAGAATATCCCCGAGGGAGCGGTGGGATTCGGCCAGCTCTGGCCAGAGTTACAATGGAGTACTATTCAAAACATATGATTCCTACCTGATGGAGTTGCTAAGTTCCTGGTGCGTCTTGGCTTCATGAAATGGAGGTTTAAGAGCACATAACTCGTATATAACGCAACCTAAGGACCAAATATCAGATTTCGTATCGTAGGCTTTTTCTTGCATTAGTTCTGGCGACATATAATAGGGCGTCTGTATGACAATTAACATGCATGTATAACGAAGTTGAGAACATTCAACGCACTCCAACGTAGGTATTCGCGAAGTTTGTTTGAGTCAAAGCCCTTGATAATCCAAAGTCGCCAAGCTTGACTTTGTCTGCAGTGTCAAGGAACACTTGTACGGAATTCCAGTAAATCACAGATTGGAAGATAAGTATTTAGACGTACCATTATCAGGTTTCAAGTCCCGGTGCAAAATCTGAGCTCGAATAGGTGATCCCGCGTTGTCGTACACGTTGTTTCCGCCGCTGCTAGTTCTCGCATGACCATTAGGATGGTGGCAATAATTGAGCGCCAGGAGAATTTGAAGAAAATAGCTCCAGATTTTGTCTTCGGATATCGGCCGGTTTGTCCTTACAGCCTGCTTGATTACAGTCGACAAGTCACCTCCGCCACAATATTCCATGACAATATATAGAATCCCAGCATCTCTATCGACGTAGCGATCGTGGTATCGAACAATATGGTCGTGCCCTAGGTCCTTGAGGATATTGCTATCAAGGCCATTTAGCTTCGTCACGATAGTCTTACAGGAAAATGTACACTTCAGCAACAATTTGCTTCCTATCCCGTTCATTCATTCGCTCAAAATTCAACTCTTTACGTGCGAAAATCTGAGCAAAGTGAATAAGAGAAAGGGCAACACAGTGGTATGAAGTAACGCACCAAACTATCAGACTTCCGCCTGACTTTCCTAATAATACCAAAAGAACCATTTCCAATAACGTCTAGTGTCTCGTACTGGTCCAGAAAAGCAGACGCCATGGTAAGAGAGGTATTCTTGACAAAAGAAAGTGGCTAAGTTCTCTGCCTTCCGAAGACGAACTGGTAGCACGTGACCGTGTTCCAGCGCGTCGCGTGTTCCGATTCGGGTAACTCGCTACATCTCCATAAACACACAATCTTGGAGTGGCGCGGACGTGACAACGTGAAATGTAGCACGACTGAGAGGCCAGGGCCACCAAGGGCCACTGGCTGCTTTGTTCTACACGGGCTACATTATACACTGATACTTACGTGTATTGTATAGGTGTCATTCTATTGTATCTGCCTGGTCTACGACATGTAAAGTGATTTTTTATCTTCAGGAAACATTATTATATACGACCCTCTTCACATTCAGCCTGACTTTCGGCCCAAATACTGAATCACGATAAGATTGCCAATCCGCATTTTCATCGAGACGATGACTCAGAATGACTCTAGGGATGAAACGGGGTCGAATCGATCAATTAAGATCAGGATCCTAGCTCAAATCAGTATCAAAGCTTCGACTAGAGATAGTTTCTGAACATGATATGAAGCAACTCTTTACTCAATCTGCGGCCTCATTTTCATCGTTACGATTGGCAATCCTCCAGAATTCAGATACCTAGACCATTACATTTGATTCAATCTGCAAGGAACAATCACAATTGGTGTACACTATACGACGACACGTGTTGTTTGGCATGTAGGTCCTCGAAAGGAAACCTCAGTTACCTGCGATGAACTTCTGAATCTCGACGTCTTCATCGTACGCTTTCTTCACCTGCATATCAAATAATTCAATGATTACGTGCATCGTATAACAGGTGATGAAATTACCTTCGCCAAAAAGTCATCGTCGATGAGGACTCTGACCCCTGTAGCAGCGAGAGATTTCGTTACATCAAGACAAGCGTAATGCGCCAAAGAGGTTGCAGCAGCCTCCGCAAATTGAATGGTGTGATTTCCACCGTCCTGAACCGTGGGTATGGCTGAAAACAGCATATTACAGTTGACTATTCGAGCCAATAACAAGGGATGTAAACATACCAAATCCGGGGTGAAGTGATGGAAGGGCTATTGTACGTTGAGTTTTAATGACATTATTGCAAGACAATTGGCACACCATAGGTTACGTTGCCCTGAGAAGTCAGTCATCAAAATTCGTCCAAAATGAATCATCTATGTCTTTACTCACGAAGTCAGTCGATGCGCTTTTAATCCCCCACTCGTAGTCAACTGCACCGTACTTCGCTGTGTTCACGCTTGCTACTTCACCACCTGAAGGTCACATTCAGATGATTTCTTAAAAGATGCACGTCGTTTCTTTTACCGAGAACTGGATTTTGTCGGAGATCGAAGGTATTACCTGTTATCGTTACATTGACCTTACAACCCGTTGCCAACGCCGCCGCTCTGAGAAGATTTATTTATGTAATTCTGTGGGTTAAAGGAAGGAAGATTGCTCACTCGAAGCATGGAAGCACCCGCTGTAAAGTGGCTTGCGCCTCAGTTCGCGTTGGAGCACGTACATAACAGCTAGGTGATAAAGGGATTAACTGATGTAACTGAAGTTGAAAAGAGAAACTCCATACATCATTTTGGCATAATCAGGGATAACTGTAAGTTGATGAAATATTGGGATACTGATATTAAACACAAGAATAGAGTCAGATAGCTTACTTCCGGGTACCCAATCTTTGCCTACAATGATCCCATGGACACGGTGAGTTGGAAAGAGTTGTTGACGGAGCGCCGAGATGTTATTGTATCCCAGAACAGCTGCATCTAAGGCATTCTTGCCTTCCCAGGGTGACAACGCGGCATGGGCACTTGAATCACTTATAAGGATTTAATCACACGTTGTAAATTGCCTCACGTGTGTCCTCGGTACTCCACCTCGAGCCTGTGCAAGGCAAGGCAGCTGGTAAGACTTACGGACCCGACTGGTCCAGGAGCGGGGTGGCACCTATCATTACATTTAGTCTAAGCGTGAAAACCAGAATCGGGAGAACCACAGACATAAGACAAGCGGACATGTCTTTGTAAGCACCCTTTTCTAAAAGGATGACTTTCCCAGATCCTCCTTCCTCCGCTAAACAAATCAAAAATCATGAGATATCATTCATTCCCAAGATGCACGGCTGTTCCCACCAGGCGTCCCTAGGAGTTCCACTTTCCCGGCAATGTTGAATTTTTGAAGAACTCTCTTGATAGCGATTGCAACACCGACGCCTGAACAGATGGTCAAGAACTGTTGACAAAGATAAAATTCACCGGTGCACCTGAGATCGCGATCAGGTTATGACCGCATGCATGTCCTATGCCAGGCAAAGCATCCATCTGACGTAGTGAGACACCCGGATCAGGGCCTGTTGCAAACGGAATCTCTACAACACTCACCTCAGAATTGATTCCGATGGTCCTTCCACCTTCCCCGTGGGTAAACATTGCGCGCCATGCTGTCTCTAAATGATAATGTTTCGTGACCTCGAAGCCATGCTTAGACATGAATTCGGTGAGTACATCGTGGGCATGACTAATTTAGCTATTGGAAACAGCAAACAACACGGAAGAAATTTGTCCGCCGTACTGTTCCACATATTGAAGTTCAGGATGAGCTACATGTAACATTGTGCGTGAAGACCAGCTAAGAGACCGATGAAAATTATAAGCATACCATGAATATCAAGACTTAGTTCCCTCAGTTCAATGTCCAGGTCCTTGATTGTTTCCTCGATGTTCTGAAGGATATCTGGTCGGTAAATTTCGATATCAGGCCGAGACGGGGTAGCTTTGAGACCATCATTGGGACGCCAGACTGGTCCGGCATTCTGAGTGGCAAACTGACATCCACAAGACATCTGGGAAGGCTACGAAGATGGTGGGTATCTGCAACCTCGTCTCCCAGTGTTTGGGGATATAAATAAAGTCTCGGGTCACTCGGTGTGCTGATAGAGATAAGATCGTCATGGATTACATACAACATGATCGATCATGATCTTTGAACTTGGTTTGCGTTCAAGCTCAATGGCTACTGATTCTGATATAGTAGCAGTGTTTCTGAATCGTCAAAGGCTACTTCTAAAAAAAGAACGTGATACGGAGATAGAACGCAGTTCACTCCTCCTTTCTAACTGTGGACCCAAACTCCTTGAACAAAGAGGGTTGTCACTGGGGGGACTAGGAATTGTTGGGGTCAACGTTGGTTTGGGTGGGAAAACGTAGCTTGTCTCTCATCGAAGGTTCTTCAAACATTCTGTTCTTATGAAAGGGACAGCTTGGTAGAATTGGAACGACCAGCAGCATATCATACGAGCCCGACCTTTCCTCCACATACGTTTCGGTATGCTCAATCTAATTCTTAGTTTTCAACCCAACAATTCTGACAAGTCTATAAGGACAGGGGATTTAGCAAGAATAGAAGCTAATGTGGGTAGTGTCACAAAAAAAGCCAAAAAACCTACAGCGGAGGAGATCAAAGGATCACCGGAGGGAGTTGTGTATAAAGTGTGTTTCCTATCACGTACCCTCTCAAGGCTAAATCAATGTCATAGATATCTGACACGAGGATTGTCATCGCGGTGGATTCATCAGATTCTACTGAAGACGTAGATCTACCCGAACTGTGTCGTGTAGTGAAGCTTGCAAACAGCGTTACATATGATCGGTAAGTTATTTCCTAGTCTCTGTCGGAGTCCTTGATTTCTTCCTCTCTTCAGCATGGAAAAAGCCTTAGAACGGCTAGAGAAACGTCTCACCCTTCCGAAAGTATGTTACCAGTGTTTTATTGTCATCCCCTGTTCACAAGCTATCAGGACGAAAGGGCGCAGCCCGAGTCAATACATCTTACGAAAGTTCTCATGGGGGTGATACCTCGCTCTCCTTTGCAGCCCATCAATCAAATCGGATTTTTCGATGACGGGCTCAATCCTAGTCAGAAAGAGGCGATCAAATTTTGCTTAGAATCTCCTGAAGTAGCTTGTATCCATGGACCTCCAGGTTCTTTTTTCCTATAACCTCTTCCACGCTAGTATTTGATTTTCAACTTAGGAACTGGCAAGACACACACTCTCATCGAACTCATACGGCAGCTCACTTCTATCTCCTCGTACAACCCCGTGCCTCTCAAGCTCCTTGTCTGCGGAGCATCTAATCTATCCGTCGACAATATCCTTGAACGCCTACTAGCGCTTCCAGTCCCAGAGAAAGGAGAACGGTTCAAGGTGACCAGGATTGGGCATCCGGCGCGGGTCATGTCTCACGAGGGTATCCTCGACTCAACGTTGGAAGTCAAAGCATCAAGAACTGATCAGGTCAGTGTCAAAAAGTTTTCATGACTGGACATTGTAATGTCAGGCTTGCAGGCGGCCTTAGCGAAAGATGTGAAGAACGAACTCGAAGAGACTTTGACCGTCCTTTCTGGAAAGGGCAAGGGAGCTAAAGGTAAGCGCCCCAAAGGTCTAGAACGCAAGAAGTTGTGGGATGATGTAAAAGCTCTTCGTAAAGAGTAAGTCAGTTACATTTGGCAGGCTGTTTTATTGACCTCGACGAAAATCAAGGTACCGCCAACGCGAAGGTGGAGTTGTAAAATCAGTCCTTTCGGAGTCACAGGTCCCGCTTTTTCTCAATGTCCTAATCCAGTATTGTTCATTTTAATCAAAAGATAGTACTAGCAACTTGCCATTCTGCTGGCGGGCGCCAACTACTCAATCATGACTTCGACGTTCTCATCATTGATGAAGCAACACAAGCTCTGGAAGCTGTAAGCAGATGCACGGTTGTCGTCAGACAGACTCACTCTGTGTTTTAAGGTCTGCTGGATACCCATTCTCAAGGCGAAAAAACTCATTCTAGCCGGCGATCCAATGCAATTACCACCGACTATTCTATCACTACATAATGAGAAGAAGGCGAAGGCCGCTTTGAACTCAAAGACTGTTAAAAAAGATAAAACGAAAGGACCGTCGATTCTTTCGTATAACAAAAGAGATGAGACACCAGACTCTGCGTCTGACTCGCCGGTCGGCGATTACGAGGAAACTGGCCTTGAAATTCAGAGACCACAAGCCTCAGTATCAGATTCGATCATGCCACCAGAAGTAAATCTTCCCTTACTGCGTCCGCCCCGGACATTGGAGACCACATTGTTCGATCGCCTTGAAAGTATGTTTGGGGAGAGCATTAAGCGAATGCTCACCATCCAGTACAGGTCAGCTTTGCGACTTCATGCAGACTTTGAGGTAGTCATTGACCATTCTTTAGGATGCATTCGCAAATCTGCGCCTTTCCGTCGCAAACTCTGTATTCATCTAAGCTTTTATCGCACAACTCAGTCGCGGGTCATCTTTTGGTAGACCTTCCGAACACCCGGGCACACAATGACGACAACGAATTAGAAACGCTTGAAACTCCTGTGGTGTTTTTTGACACTGCAGGTTGTGAATATTTCGAGAGGGGAGATACAGATGGAGACGAAGGCAGTCGATATAACGAGAACGAGGCGACAATTGTGAAAAACTGGGTTGAGAAATTGGTATGTTGTCATGACTGAAGTTGCTCTTCAAGCAGTAGCTGATCCTCAGATTTGAAAGGTGGAGGGGGGACTTCTTCCCGATCAGATTGCTGTTATTACACCGTAACTCCTTTTCCTAATGATAAATCAGTGGATACAATTGATGCGGACCGTTTATCTTCAGGTATCAAGCTCAAGTGACTCTTCTATCGACTCTTCTCCGTCCGATGTATGGGGCGGAACTCGAAATAGGAAGCGTGGACGGAATGCAAGGCCGAGAAAAGGAAGCGGTCATTATCAGTCTCGTGCGCAGTAATGATAAGGTAGGTGCTTCACTACATTATTCAGCAATAATACAAACCTTCCTCCGTTGTTTCGCAGAGAGAGGTAGGATTTCTGAAGGAGAAACGGCGTCTTAACGGTAGGCTGTGGAGCCATCAAATACAGCATTCATTTATACAGTATTATTTCACAGTGGCTATGACGAGAGCAAAGCGTCATCTAGTATGTTTCTCCCCTCATATCCCTTTCTGCCAATCTAATTCTGGCTCCTCAGTGTGTCGTGGGTGATTCATCGACTATTTGTCACGGGGGAAGTTATTTGAAGAAATGGTTAGCTTGGTTAGATGCCAACGCCGATGTAAAATATGGTGGACTTGAGTAAAATACAAATGCTGGCCTTATACATGACATGAGCTCGATGGAGTATGAGAGAAGGAAACTACGGAGAGGGGGAAGATGATGTACAACGTATCTATAGGCAGAATAACCTACCAAACCATCTCACTTTTCGTGCATCAATACTCATCGACGTCCAACATAGAAGCATACTCGGAGACCGATTGGTCGTCCTCGTATTCCCGGACCACATCACGCATCGCGTATCGCATGATCGGTGTCGTCGGTACCAGCTTAGGTCCAACCACCTCCAGTACATCCTCGTAGATATCCCTCTGTCCAAGTTCGAGCTCCGACACAGGTATCATGCCCTCTTCAGATGACTGAGGTATCATGTCCACGGCGACTGGATCTACGCCGGGTGGAGTGTAACTTGGGATACCTCCCGGGCCTGCAGCGGTACTCATTACTCCACTACGTGATCTTATGTCTTCTGCATCCTCCCTAGTCGTCGTCTCGGTCCATCTCAGGTCTAACAAGCGACCTTTGATCATGCCATCGACTGCACGCACACCCATTTCGCGGCAGAGAAGGAAGTATGGGATGTACGTTGTATCGGGCTGTGTGAGGCGACTCATGACTTTCAGCAACTGCATCGCCGTAAATTCCGCTGAGTAGTAACCTGCAATCATAGTGTTCAAGCGGTCTTCCTCGTTTGGGGCAAGTGGGTGTGTAATTGGGGAATATATCTTGAATCCGGCGGGCCCTAATCCTGGATGCAAGGTTTCTGGGTTGGTGGTGCTGGCAGCTTGGTTTTGGTTCGTGGGTGCGGCCTCGTGACTGCTGGGGGATTGTGAAGAATGAATGATGTGAAGATTGAGGAGAGCATGGGCTTGTAGGAAATGAGAGCTCTGTTTCACTGATAATCCACAGATTGGTGCAATGTTTTGTTGATCAAGTCGAGACACGTACCATCAACTTTTCCATTGGAATCTACTTTACCAAATGAGTCAGCAAAGGTCTAATGCGAGAAAGCGGTGAAGCTCACCGTAATCGGTGAAGTAGTCGCGCCAATGAGCCAACTTTCCGCCAAACGCTTCATAGAGGATCTCAAATTTCAGTCCTGGTCGTAGCCTTTCCGGGACCATTGGTAACAACCGGTCACGGTAATATGCCTTCGTCTCCGACCTTGAACAGTCACCGATAGTAATGATCTCAAAGTAAAACAATGATAAGGGATAAATTACATGGATAGAAGAAGCATGCCTACCTTACAGTGCTGCATGACGTTGAACTGCCTCAGCCACGTTTGATAGAATGGATCGCTCGTGGCATGTATGACATGGCATAAACGATCCTGCTTGGTTAGGACGAGCATGGAATCGAGTAGACACTTCATGGTGTCCGTTGATTGGATTAATGCTGGCCTACAGAACGGTTATCTTAAGCCTGCACAGAACGGAATGCAAAAACCGACAGTTTGTGAGCTTCGTCAAAGAGTATAACCTATATCACGTCGAAGTCATTAAGTCTAAAGTTCAATGCAGAAGGAACGTGAGACACCGACAGGCATTTTCTTGAATGGTTTGTTTGTCAGTTTTTCAGGGCTGTTTTCGACATTCGACATCCTTGCAGACTTCGTAGACTCCCTCTCCTTTCCTTTAAAAGACCTGAATATCCAGCGTTTGGAAATCGTAGAGCGACCATTGGAGCTCGGGTCAACGTGGGTTTGTTCAGATGTCTTGTCGGACAACTGTCGGTGTTTGCCTTGAATATAGCCGTTGTTGTCATTGCCAAGTGGTTGAAATTCCCAATACTTTAAAAGCGAACTCTGTAGCATACGACTGTTTACAAAATTCGAAAATGTTCCTAGAGCATTCACACATACCTGGAATAGTTCCATGAGACGAGCGATATCACTCGTTCTAACAAGGCTTGGTTTTGCACCATTAGACGTATCAGATGGTTGTCCTTGCACATTTTGACGATCAAACTGTTGGAAAAGGCGTTGGTATAAGCAATCTAACTGAGTATCCTAATCACCTTGAAGCTCCACGCCTCCTTCTGGAACTCTTCATACCCCGGCATCTTCGTAGCAATTTCTTCAAAATAGAGTTCCATTTGTTGACTCAGGCTTTGGTAAAGGCTCGATAGGTCTGCAAACCCAGCAATACGGAGGTCGAAATGTAGGACATGATAATGCTCGCGTGACAGAACTTCCCTAAGTAGTGCAGTCTGTGCAAACGGGGATAAGCAAACAAACTGACGGAGTATATGAGAGCAAACAAACCTTGCCGGTAGAGCTTGCACCGAAAAGAATGGTAAAAGAGGGATCTCCCTCTAACGCTCGTTCGAGAGCTTGAATCTCAGCCTTGCGAGGGAAGAATCCAGGAAGCCGCGAAAATGTGTGTTTGGGACGAATTTGTGAACGCTCCCTACTCTCTGCGATTTCTCGTCGAGCTTCTTCTAAAAGCCTGCGAGATTCAGTGAGAGAACGAACTGTCTGTGCTGGCTACAAAACAAGGACTTAGCATGAGGAACACAGATTTGCAGAGTCGACTGACGTTTGTAAGTACATTGATAACTTCTCCCATTCCGAAAAAATTCCTCTTCTGTACGTCGGCTGGAAGAAACGAGCTGCGTCTACGAGGAATGTTGCTCCTGAATAACCAGTGTATTGAAGGTACACGACTACGAGAGGATGCCGGGTGTTGTGGACCTCTGAGCTGAACAATGCTAGGGCTATGTTGCATGGGCAGAAGTAACCGTATGGGTCTTGAAGGATTCCAGATCGAATAGACGGCGATTAACGATGGGTAACGCAGGCGAAAAGATTTGATTGAGTTGGGTTGAGTTGAGGAGATTTTTAGACTAAACACAGGCGTACATGTGTAGTGTGCCCGCCATCAGGTGAGTTCCTGCCCTCTGTGGTGCGTTAGAAAGCATTGTATGTGTGATAGACGGGAGGGGACCACGTTGCATCCGCATGGCTTTGGAGGTTAAAACGACAAGAGAGTTCATGTCCTGAGTTTTAGCGTGGCCCAACTTTGTTACAATGCTGCTCGATAGTCCCAGTGACTGGCGATGATACGCCGTAGTTGAATTGCTATTGCAGATGCTAGAACATACACTTTTTCACAGTTCGAGGCCTTGAAATGATGCTCTCTATGCTTTTAGCTTTCTATCAATTTGAAGCCAGGGGAAGTACAAGCGAGGTAGTTCAAAACGCGACCACGTTTTTCGTTACACGAACCGCAACGTCATTGTGGATTAGCGACAAACATGTCGGTGACATAATTAATGGCTTAGATTAGATTACAGTCAAACCCTGTCCATAACCCCATAGCATCCGGTGGAAAGCACTCCAATGAGCTGTCTCTCGCTAAAGTTCAGCTGACAAGTGAGTTACCTGTTGTTTGCATATGCCGAAACAGTACGAGCAGGACATTCAAATTACTGCCTGCACCTTTGACTTGTTATGCCTGGTTGTAATCCCAAACTGGACAGTCATAGCCACAGAGTTACATAGTTTGGAAGAGGTTTTAATAATATGGTACATTCCCCAAATCATGACTCTTGACGTAACAGATTTCAAACATCCCAGCCCTCAAGTGGCTCCTGGCTAAATTCTGTGTGCATACCATACATTTTCTAAATACAGAGAAATATATCTGCTGATTTGTCGCCAGATGACGCCAGATGGTCATGTCTACTGTCATGCATGGGTGTCCATGAAATCACCTAGGTCATTTTGAAAAAGGGAAGTATCAGGGTAGTTACACATCTTTCGTGTAGTACCAGAATGCTCATCAGGCGGACCCGATGGTCTTTGCTGTCGCCCTCTATCTGGTCCATTACGTTGTTGTGCCACATAGTTGTCAACAGAATACTAAACAAGTAAAAAGACAGGAATGCAGGGTTTCTTATGCGGGTACTGGAGAGGTATTAGACTGGATACAATGAAAATGCATATTTCTGATAGGAGACAAGTGTCCATCACTTTCCTTCACAGGTGGACAGTGTCTCTCTTTCGACTTCGTACTCTGGCCAGGAACGTTGAGAACGATGTTCTGATAGGAAAAGTTCCGACCTTGTATGACCTTGATAATTTCTGTGATGTCGCGGATACCGCCTACACGCATGACTGCATGAATATGGTACTGACCAACGTCGCCTGCTCATCGTCTCAGGTATTCAGCTTGCTCACATTATGATATTCCTTTTCTGCTATGTTATATCCAGGTGCACTACCACTAGTCATTCTCATCATCCGTCTCTCGCATCAGTCTCAATAGACGTGATGATGGACCTGATCTTGAACCGTCGTCCTCATAAGTCCTAGATGTGGATGAGCCGAAAGAAGTGAAAAGCCAGAAAAAAATCAAGTTGCCTTGCATTGTCGTTGTCCACATCATCGACATCATCGACATTACCTTCCCCCCAAAAATTCCTGTAAATCATTATTTTCACGAATGATCGGGGAGACGAGGATCTGAACTCACTCATTCCCGCTGTCATCTGAAGGGTCGATGATGGTTCTCGTACGCCTGACCGTAGTCCTACTTGGTGGAGGACTTGATGGAGGACTTGAAAGCCCTTCATCGTCGTCAGACACGAGAAAATCCTGAGCACGCATTGCGCTGCGCCTCCTTAATCTCAGCTCTCGTCGATCAAGCTGTCTTGTGGCTCCCTCTGTCATCATGACCTCCACGTCGCTATCTTCGTCACTATCATCTGAGAGGTGTCGTCCCGGCGAGCGACGTATCGGGTGACCTGAACGTGAAAATTGGCTGGGAGACGATTCTGCAGATGATGCTTCGGAGTCATCAATGACGCTGCCTTCAAAATCCATTTCATCCCCACTTTCATCCACCTGAAATTCGTGTGCTCTCTCAAGGCGACCAGTAGGAAAGACGTCATCAAACGAACTACGGTATAAACGTCCAAGCGTCCTCGGTGCACCGAGATTCGGGGCCCTGGATATATCCAAAAGATGTTCATCCCCATCGTCCTCGTCAAAAGCGACACTAGCGGAATTTTCTGAATCCGAGTCCATGTATGCCACGTCATCTCCAAGATACGCGTGCGGCCCATTTGCGAACATTTGCAGAATGTCGCGAAACTCCTCTCCTGCATCAAACTCCAGGTCCTCGGAATCCTCGTCATCCTCACTAGTTCGGTGTCCAGGGTATTCCCGATGACAATGAGTGCACACCCCTCGCAGAATCTCGTGCATACAATCAATACACCTATATATACCTCCGTCGTCTGCATCGTACATGCCCATTTCTTGTAGCCCCTCACCGCCCGGTCGTGGTGGACGCGGTGGACGCGGTTCCAAAAGATCTAAAAACATGCGATTTACACGGCGAAAGATATTACGCCATGGATCGTCGTGACTTGATGTTGAAGCCTCAGGCTCGAGAGCGGGCACAGGCGCGGGCAATTCGATTAACCCGCTTCGTACAAGCCCGGTGACCATGCTCTTGACACCCCAAACTTCGACAGGACGTTCGATGATATGTGTACGACATACAGGGCATTTCTTCTTTTTATGATAGTGCGATGTTTCGGGAAGGCCTATAACATCTTCTTGGAGGCTATGTGGCTCGTTAGGCACTTCTGGAGCTGTGAACCACCGGACAAGACAAGAGTAGCAGACGATGTGTCCACAAGGCGCGAGAGCGAAAGGCTTGTGTAACAGATCGAGGCAGATTTGACATGTAAGCGCTTGATGAACCTGAGCTAGGTGGGACTGATGCTGACTGAGAATCTGAAAACACGAAAGAGTGAGTCTAAAGGTTCAAAAAGATTGTATTCTGTGCATACCAGACGTTGAGCTTCAAGTTCTTGCTGCAATCGCGCTATTTGGCTTTCTGGAGATTCTACAGCAGGTGGGAGCGATTCTTCTTTTGCCTTTCCCTTCCCTTTGTCTCCATATGGCTAAAACGTGTTATCAGATGAGAAATGTACAAGAAAGGTAATGATGAAGACTCGCAATTCGAGGAGACGTGTCCTCCAGGTCTGGGGCGTCAGGCGGATCTTGCAAAGGCTGCGCTTCATCGGCTAGCACGTTCTCAAGCATCGCACCTATCTCCTCTTGCGCAGTATCCTGTGTTGTTACTGTTGCACTCCTAGACTTCGATTGTGAACGAAAATCGGGCTCCATAGCCGTAGCAACAGACAACTTTCTCTTTTTCTTCCTATGCCGCTTCTTTTTGTCCTTGGTGCTGTCATCCCTTTTTGATTTTTTCAAAGATCTTGAATCGTCAATGTCTGCACTAGCTTCCATTGAACTCCGTTTCCTGGAGTTCAAAGATGGGGCAAGGGGGACCATGCTAGGACCAGGAGCTTGACGCGTCGACATGAGGCTGGTGGGTCACTGATGTGCGGAGCTTGAAAACACAAGGCCATGGGCTTGGAAGGCAAACAGCGGAAAACATCCAGACAGAGATCCCATTTGCCAATAATTTAGCTGTATTCCATTGGTGAATTACAAAGTGCATAGACATTGTCAGTAAATAGATGTAAAAGTTTTTTTCTGGATCAACGGACTTAGCTAAATTTTGTATCTTGTCATTAACCATTGCAATTTCATTGTCAACCTTAACACCTGTGCAGAGGTGGCAGCAGAGGTTGTATAGTTTATTCATAATTGCTTGTGTCAGTAGATTTTGTTGGCAACAATATGAATGTGACATCATTGTGCTGGAGTATACATGAGGATATTACCATCATAACCTTCATTGCACATGTGTGCCTGTGCAAAATGCATTTTCTCAGAGTGAAGAGCTTGCAATGTTCCTAACACAGAGTTTATATTCCCTGTGCAAACCGCAGGCATTATGGAGGAAACTTTGTGTTGGTCATGGAGCTACACCAAATGTTACACCAAAAAAAAGTAACTATTTATCAATTTTAGAATTATAGCATCCATGCTGCCAATAAAATTCCTGTCTCTTTACCTCTTTCTGCACCACTATTCTCACCACTATCTATTTCTGTATCTTAGACTAAATCATACTATTTGACTATTTCAGCACTATTTTGACTTAATGCCATCCCTGCCATCACCAATTATTCATGATTTTTTACCTATTTGTGAACTTTCTTCTATTATCTAGGCTTCTGAATTACAAGAAACTATCAGTAGTACAATTATAGAACTACTTCTGTATCTAGGAGTCAATCATTGTTTACTATATAAGAATTTTTATTCACTTTCCTATATATTCAATGGCCCTATGTTTACAAGTAAATAATGTCATTCTAACAATCAACCATGGTGGGGCACATTTTAATCAGCCATTGAAGCTGCAAAAACAACTTGCTTTGCACTAACAGTCTCACCATATTCCTTCTCAAGGATTGACAGTTGTCTGGCTTTAATTTGGTGTCAGATGCTGAGGTGAACTGCCTAGTTTACAGTTATATAATGCAAGATGACTGGAACACAGCAGAGCTGAACAATTTCAATGCCAGAAGAGATAGTAAATGTTTGAACAAATTCACAGAGGCTGCATCATCAGTGTTTTCAACTAGTAATAGATAGAAACAATCACACTCAGGATTGCTGTGCCTTGTAACCATGTCAAGCATGCATCTAAGCTCAGGCACCAGTATTTGAGCTTCCTGGTTTCACTGTTTGATCCATGCATACTGTAATTGTTAGTATTATTAGTGGATCTGTATCTTCCACATTTGTTCTCCATTCTTACAAAATGTTCTGGACTTCTCCTGATTCTTTACAATTTTTTTGACATGTTTACTGCAGATAATTACATCACTCAGTTCATGAAGGTTTGTGGTCTTCCTCAAATCAATAGGACTGAAAATGTTGTTTTTTGTATTCTGTCCACACTTTCAAGATTATTTAGTCTAATGGATATTCTTATCAAATTTGCTGCCTTACAGCTCCAGGCTTCTGAGTTCAACTTCTGTTGCTTCCATTTTTTCCTGTCGCTGTAATGCATTACTTACTAGATACAATTTACAGAGGAAATTGCATCATATACCATGTCTAACTAGACATTATCATGGCTGGATAGGTTGTGTATCACACTAAGTATGTGTATCAGGACTAGAATAAAGGGTTTTAACAACTACAATAGTCAGAGAAAGTATATTAACAGATATCAATGTAAATCAAGCCAATTGTCAAGGATATACCCTCAAACATGTATAGCAAGGGCTTTCAAAAGCTGTAACATTTTGATTTTTCCATTGTCCTAGAATTACAATGAACACTACTCGCTACATCCAACCACCTGCTTGTATTGGCCATTGGAAGCATGGTATCATCTGAGATCTATCTTACATAAACATAGACATATAGTGACAAAGAATTATCACAAAGTTGCCTTTGAGCAGTCTACAAATTGGATTTGCACTGATTTCAACTGATCCTAGGAGATTCTGCCAATTTCTACCATAAATAAATGCTTGATCATGGGCTTAAATATAACTATGAACAGAAGTATTGAGGCTGTCCTAGTATCCACCAGGCTTTATCTACTAGACAATGTTTATGTACTTCTAAGGATAGACAGAACATCAAGGGTACAGCATCACATTGAATGCTTATCATCTCACTGAATATGAACTTTTAAGGAAGTTTGTATAGTATAAGCTTATAGATTGATGCCTTCCCATAAGTCTGGCTAGACAATTATAATGATCATGTGCTTTCATAGTCACCTGTTATTTTGCATGCAAGTCACAAGAATTATTAAGACTCAAAAACCAGCTCTAAAGTCAGAGACTTGGTCATCTTGTGGAACAAGTGTGTTTTGTACCATTTATGCCTTCTTCCATACCACACTCTCTATGTGTAAGCGATGCTATTATGCTTGCACATAATAATAGTATACATAAGATATGAACACAATTTGAGAATAGTGATGATGCCCAAAAGTAGATCAGTACTGTTACGATTACAGATACTTGACTTGTAATTATGTTGGGCATGCTAAGTTATGAGGAGTTCAGGCAGGGTCTTGGAAAACTTGCCAAGATGTGTTTATGTTGTGGCTACAGAGGGTGGCGAGGGAGAGATGTGCTAACACAGCCATGTAGCAGCAAGAAGAAATAATTTAGTATTTTGTAATTAATGTGTAAAATATCACTTAGCAGTTTTTCAAATGCAAATGCCTTGCTGTAGGTGCAAAGATGCATATAGTACTGAGGGTGCCAATAATGGTGATGTCACATAGTAGACAAGAGAGTTGGCAAGGGGTAGTGGCAAGAGAATGGTGCTATTGGAGCAATTGCAGCAAGCACACAGCAGAATAAATGTTGGCGACTTATAGTTTTTAAGATGCGCCAAAAGAAATCTGTAGTGTAGAGTGATCAAAGGAGCTTTATTCAATGATGCTACTAACAAAAAAAGTAAGTATTTATACAAGAAAGAGTTTGCTGTCTTTCAAGTTCACCACCCATACCATTGTGCTAAGTGGTGCTAACAGGTGGTGAACTTGAAAGAATGTAAGTGAATACCGTGAATTAAACTATTTAATGTAAAGTCTACAATTCAGCTGTCCATACCATGTCAGCAAATGTCACTAAGTAATGCCAAGCAGTCTGTCATGGAAAATCTTCATCATTCTATGTTGCTAAGTGCTGCTGTTGCTAAAAAACATCAATTCTTATCATTTTTGATGCTATCCACTACCTATCAATCTATCCATCACTGGCACTATTATTGATGAGAGAAGATCTGTAAGGGCGACCTTTGGAAGCTATGGCTCAGTCACACAGCTGGCAAAGGGAGATCCAAAGTATATTAGTGTATGTATAAGTAATAGAAGTAAGTAATAACAACTACACACCTGGCAAAGGGAGATCCAAAGAGAACAAGTCTAAGGATTCACCTTGTCAGGCGCTCAGAAAATAAAAGTAAATCACATGATATATAAGTCACATGTGAGGATCACATGTCCAGATCACCTGCTT